>LPNX010578390.1:127305-152783 GCA_001517045.1 Pseudotsuga menziesii
TGGTCTTCAGACTATGTGGAGTGGGATTGAAGGCTAGGTATGCTTGAGAAACCTGGGTTTGGGAGCCACACAGAGAGAGTTAGATGGCTGGATTTCTTCTCCACAACCCCGGAAGAGCACTGGCAAGGGAAGTCAGGTTCTGAGGGACTATGAAGTAGAGAACGGATTGATTCCTGGTGTCAAGTGTGTGTGGGTGTATTAGAAGTCAGGTTAGCTCTGGTGTAGGAATCCTTGGCTCTTTCGTGAGTGCACCAGTTTAGCATTCAACCTTTCTTAGCTCCTTGATGGACTGATAAAGCCAACTATGTTGACTTGGTTGTATTGTGTATCCTTGGATATGTGTAAGCCTGCTTAGTCCCTTATTCCTTGGGGAATCATGCCCAGCTCGGGGGTGCCAGTGTTGTTGAGAGATTGATGAGCACACTAGCCTATGGTTGGGTGGAACGTTGCAGCGACGTAGCTGGTTGCAGGATGAGTTCTTACAAGATGAGTATTCTTGACCATTTCGTCTCTGCAGTTATATTTATTATTAATGAATAATGATGAACATGTTGATGCTCGAATGTATGTTTTCTTTCGCTGTATGTTGAGTAATTATGCATCCTTGCATGTTTTTTGTTTAAGCATTTTATTTCAGCATTATATGCATGTTCATCTTCATGGGGCTAGTTTCCCAGAGGTTTTTGATGGTTTGGTAACGTCCTCTTCGTCGGTCGGAGGGTCAGGGATGTTACAGTGTGGTATCAGAGCCAAGGTTGTAGCATGGGCCTGAATGGTCCCTAAGATGCAGTGACAGAGCCAAGGTTGCAGCATGGGCCTGAATGGGCCGTGAAGATGTAGTGACAGAGCCATCATTGCAGCATTGGGCCTCAGAGGTCCATGAAAGATCAGCTAGCAGAGGCAGGTTTCCTTCTGCCTAGTAGAGATCAGAAATTATGATAGAAATTTTCTTGAAAATTTTGTCTAAGTGCTTGAACCATCGGCCCATCGAAAGACTAAGTGAGAAGCACCTCCGATGTAGCGGAGAGCTAGATGAAAGGTCCCTCGACAAAGGAAGAAATTTGAGAATTTTTCTCTAAGTGTTCGTTGGTCGTCGGTAAAAGTTAGTGGAAGTTGGAGCCACAATTTTGACAGAGAACAGCCGAAGACCGCCGAAACGTCGGCCCTTTTTAGTTGAAAGACCATCCGAAACAGGCCATCGGCAATCGACGATAGTTAGTTGTTTGGAGCAGAGAATATTAGTTAATTTGATCAGCGAAATTTAGAAGACGTCTGAGCCGATACATCAGTGACAGTTAGTGGTTTTGATCAGCGATAGTTAGTTGATTGATCGACAAAGTTTAGGTAATGGAAACGCCGATACGACGACGGGAAGAAGGTGAAAGATCGCCAAAAAATAGTTTTTTGAGGCGCTGATACGTCGACGGAGGATAGAAGACGTAAGTGCCGAAACGTCAGCAAAGATCCCCTGAAGTCCTCCAAAACATCGGTGAGGAATAGTGGACGGGATCACCGACGCAGAGGAAAAGGAAGCAATTTCCTGAAATTTTGCTTAAGGGTTGAGAACATCAGCGATCGGCGAAGGATAGATGACGAGATCATCGATGATTAGACGATGGGAGCACCAAAACGATGGCTTCATATGGCTAGGAATCGCCGAAGCGATGGCATAAATTAGATGAACGGATCGACGAAAATTAGGTGATGGGTTCGCCGAAACATCATTGCCATTGGAGAAAGTTAAAGGATGAAAGCGCCGACGTGGACGAGGAAGAAGAAAAATTTCAAAAAATTGTCTAAGTGTTGAGCCCATCGGTGATCGGCGAAAGTTAGAATATTGGAGCATCGATTGGCGGAAGTTAGTTGACGAAACCGCCGAAACGTCAACTCACTTAGTCGAAACCATCAGTGAAATTTAGAGGATGGAGTCGCCGATGTGGGGGCTGATGTCAGAAGAAATTAGTTGTTTTGGTTGCCAATGAACGACATCAAACAAATTAGTTGTTCGTGTTTCTGTCGTTGCATCTGTCTAGTGGACTATCCTTCCGACGGATAGAGGATTCAACCATCGTTGCTCCGATCACCGAAACAATAAGGTTTAGAGCTCCGATCCGCCAATGGGTTTCTAGAATATGGACACCATAGTGGATCTGTTGATCGTTGTTGCGGAAGACTATGGGACTAACCATCCAATGAGCGAGTGGGTCTGACCGCCGATGCCACAGTTGTTAGTTGCTTCAACCGCCGACAAGGTTATGGACACAGAAACCATAGAGAGTTCGTTGGGTGCCGTTGCGACTTCCTAGAGAACTAGCCGCCCGCTGTATAGTGGATCCGATCGCCGATATGGCGATGCGGTAGTGCTTATCGGTCCCGATCACCAATAACAGTCTTTGGCAGCGCCGATAAAGTTCGGAAGCCTAGACAATTATGGACCCGATACGTTAGAACGTTAGATAAAATTAGACAAACAAATTGCCGATGAGCAGCGGAGAAAACTAGTTGTTCTGACCGCTAAAACATCGGAATTTTGGATGGGATGAGACTCGATTTGGCAAAGGAATTTTGGGGGTTTTTAAGTGGGATTTTTCAGAGATTTCAACAGTTTTTCAGTGATATTATTAGTAGTCTTTCAGTAGCTTCAAGGCTGAAAAGGAAGAAAAATCCTAGGCGGATGAAGTTAGCATTCCAGACCAAAATACAGTGGTGTGTTTTGCCTAAAAGTGGTGAAAATCATCATTTTAGAAGTGGTGTGGTTTTCACACCCGAGGTCAGAATGAAGCATGTGGATAGGCGTTGGAAAGCCTATCCAGTAAGGAACAAGGGAGAGTCACCAGAATTTGAATGCGGAGTAGAAAGGTACTAGTGGTTGTTTGGAAAGTGTGTTGCTGTCAATATGGACAATCCAAGAATTGCATGCCTAGAGGTAGCAAGATCATGAAGTCAAACCAGCTGTTGTGTGGAAGAGGAGTTCCATGCAAGGATGAAGGAATTGAAAAGGAAAATTTCCTTAAACCCTGTCTTACTAATTATAATTACATTTTATAAGTTTTGTACATAAAATGTATGAGGATATGCCTTGCATGCATAGGATATTACATGTTGGTAAGAGTAGTGAGAATTATACGTTTATAATGAACCACTAATGGTAAATATTGCATTGGTGTTGGCATTAGTGGAAAAACCAATGATAACATCGGCATGGCTGAATATGTTGTTGATGCTGACGAATGTGACCAGCAACCCTATGGAGAAAGGGATAAGGCAACAAGTCCAGGATCAAAATTTGGTGAGCAACTTCTGCAATCTCCTGCAAGAGACCAACCAAACTGGTAATGTCAAGGGTGTAAGTAGGATCCATGCAGGTAATGGTTTAATTATGACAATTGCATGGAGTGGTAAAAGCAAGAGGTTTCATACCATGTGGTTATTTAAAATTTATACTACATCCATATAGAAAGGTATCATGCCTGTATATGCTGTTATGAGCCTAGTAGCCCAAAGAAAGTAAGTACTGATGGTCTTGATTATAGTAATGCATCCTATATGAAGTAGTCATGGTTAGGCAATGCATGGTATTTTTGAATGCATAGCATTCTTGAATCAATGCAAGGTAGCATTGAGTGGATATGCATTTACAGATTTCATAAATCTTGTGGTTATGCATTGAATAGATGCATATGAAAAGTATGAGTAAATGTTGTAGATATGCATACATAAGTATGGGTGCAAATGTCGTGATGCATTGCATGAATGCATCGAGATAGTGCATGTGTCATTATGAATAACTAATGGCTGAAATGATGAATTGATGATAATTCTGGAACCATTTCAAGAGCTGTTATGGATGCAGGATAGTAAGTGCATGAAGAGGGTAGTCATGATCAATTAGCTGCCAGACATGTTCTATGGAAGGGCAAGGTGGTACAAATGATGCGCTTGTGAAGTAAGGAGTATCTAAATATTTCATTTAGATTGCATGAATGATGTGACCATACCTTGCAATTTTAGTATGATAATGATTCGCGTGAAGTAAAATGAGTTTTGGTAATACTGATGTGATTAACAGCTGAAAGTACTTGAATTCTATAATTCTGAAAATGATTTAGTGATTGTTGTAGCAATGAAAAAAGTTATATGCATCAAGACTTACCAAGTGTTTGGCTGATTAAAGTTCATATTTCAGGTAGATTGTTTGGGGCATGGCAAAGTGGGTAAGACCATGACAAAAAAATGGGAATCTACCATGTGAAAGAGCCAAACCTCATGAGAAGATTGTCATGGTTGTGAAAATAGTCTATATGCATAATGAGTTGTCAATTTGAATTTGTAAATTTCAAATTTGAGAAATTGCTGACAACTACTAATCACTATTGGCTTGCATAGAATTGTGTCAGGAGGACGTGTTGTAAGTAGATGTTCATGTGATGCTAGTAAGCATAAATTATAATGGGAATAGTGGTGATGCTTACAAGAGACCAACAAATGAGGATCACCTCATTGCTAAGCAAATCAATTTCTGTAGTAGATAGAGTTGCAAATTCCTATTGAATTTAATTACTAATGTCATTGCCTGGTTATGGAACAATCAATTTGGATTGTATTATCAGATAATGATTCACTATTTGGCTACTTGATGAATGTGCCAGGGGTACACATTGTAGGAAGACCATGTGTGATGGCTTGAAGGAGCCAAACTTTATGGGGAGGTTCTCCCCTATCTTGGAAATGGGTTTCGGGTGAAACTCCATTGGACATTTTGGAAATGTCTCATCTGCACTACATGTTTGGTAAGCAACATGAGTGAGATGGTATATATTATGTCGATAAGACATGTATGGATATGAAATGTAAAAAGGAGTTGGGATAGAAAACCGAGGGACTGTCAACTCAGAGAAGGGAGCCCCCATTCCTCCTTAACAAAGGAATACTGCCTCGAAAAATGGATAAGTGTTCTGTGACCCTAGCTAAGAATATGCATGTCAAATTGTTAAATTCAAAATGCAGAGCATGTTTTGATTTTATTTCCATTATGGTAGATTGCTTGAGTATGAATAGGGCCTACATGGCACACATCGAAAAGGGGTGCACACTTTCCCGATGTCAAATCATGAAAGGGTTTTCAATATTGATTACACCCTAGGGAGTGGATGCACTCCTGGTGTCTCAATACTTGATAGTGAATGATATGAAATACGATTATAGTTTTAGAGCAATAACGCATATGAGTTTGCTTATATTGCTTGTGTTATCAGGCTAAACAGATGCAGTTGGGTGTTGCACACTAAAGAGAAAAGGGTGAACGGGAGATTGTGGGAACATTACAGTGTTGGCTTGACTACTTGCAGTCTGATAAACCCAACTGTTAGCTAGCTTGGCTGAGTAGCCTGATAAACCCAGTAGTGTATTGGCTTGATTTCCTGCAGCCTGATAAACCCAATTGTGTATTGGCTTGGATGGACAGTCTGATAAACCCAACTGTAGGTTGGCTTGACTGTGCTTGATATGTATAAAAGGGTATTGTTGATATAAGTGCATGATTGATATAAGTTCGTTGATTGATATAAGTGTATTGTTGATAAAAGTGCGTTGTTGATATAAGTGCATGGCCTGATAAACCCAACAGTGTTGGCTTGGCTGATTTGTTCCTTCCCAGTCGGCGTGAAGGTGTACTGGTTGGACATTAATTATTTGGTGTTGAGGAGTAGCCCGCGTGCTGACCTAACATCCAAGTCCATAGGAAATTCCAAGGCTTGCAAAGCAAAGCGGAACCCTGTGGACCAAAGAGGAGACGCACAATATAGATAAGTATTGGATTATTTTGCAATTTCCTGCTTATGAATATACATTTGTATATGATTTGGTTATGATATTCTAAGATCTTGTTTAAGAGATAAAAACCATTGAGAATAAACAAAACATGTGAATCTATTCAATGTTTGAATATAGGTATCATTGGGAGCGAGGACTATGAGAGCATCCTAGGGGTGCATGTGGACATGTGACTGTCCTGAAGAGCTCAAAATGAACAGTAATGAAAAAGGTGCTAGTGAGACTGTGAAGGTCCTAGTATCCAAGACAAACCATGTGGGGAGGCTCCATGGTTGAGAGGTCTGAAATAGACCGGAGACACTAAGTGTCATGACCAAGAGGGATTGGCCCAACATTCACGGTGAAGTGAAAGAGGCTAAGAGCATGAAAACCACAGTGGTGGTGTGGGTTCTAGGATGGAACAAGATAAAGAGGGGAAAAACTCTTGCTGCTCTCTCTTTCCTTTTTGATTATATATATATATATACTTATGCATTATGAAAACAAAAGGTTGTTGAATGCATGTATGACTGAAAATAGAATGTGTGTATTTGATTAAATTGAATTGTGAATGCTGGAATAGTTAATTCGCTGCCCAAGAATGGACATGAATGAGCTCATGTGCCTGTTGGGAACGCATGAAGAGTATGAAAGTCTCCTTGAAAAGACTTGGACTGTCATGCCAACTGGGCAATTAATTGACTGATTTTAATGCCTATATTATGCTTGGTCTAACAGAATTTCAATGATGCATTTCATAGGTAAGAAAAGTGAAATCCAGTAGTGCACATTGATCATGGTAGCAGACCAGAAGCTGTTGGATTTTGGCTAGAAGTCTCCTTCAAACGATTGCCAAGACCCAAGAGAATCTTGGAGAGATGCTCAAGATACAGAAAAGGCAGAATGAGATGAACCACCAGATTTTGCAAGACTCTATTTTTTTGCAAAAGGAGGTAAAAATCCTTTTGGGAGCAATCTGAAAAGGAAAGGAAAGCAGATCAATGATTGGACATTCGTCCAAGCAATCCGTTAAGAAACGTTCCAGGCATGAAGGCTCAAAGGAAATTGAGCAGGTAAAGATGAAGCAGCCAGCGAAATGTTGGAAATGCGGAGGACATCATTACTGTCGGGACTGCCCAACGAGGGAACATAAAGAGGGTAGCAGCCACAAAGTTCCTAGACTTGGGGATGAGCCGAAAGCTGAGAACCAGCAAGAGAAGCTCGTGGAAGCTAAGGGGCTTGGTCCTGAAAGTTCAAGTAAATAATTGAACGTGGGACAGATCTGCAAAATTTTGAAATTTTGATGTGCAAATTGTATATGTATTCCTATGTATTGGAACACTGAGGACGGTGTTATTCCAAGGGGGAGGGGATTGTAATATCCCTGGTTTTGACCCCGATTGCATTAAAAGATACATGATTTGTATATTGTAATTAATCGTGGTGTGGAGCTAAAGGAAAAATCCCCACCATCGATTTGGTTGTGTTATGTTTCGGCAATTGGGATCGTTGCCGATGGTATATCGTGCTATTCGACACATAATAGTTTTGGCATCATGTAAATATGCACATTAATTAAAATGAACCTACAGCCAACTACGACGATGCAACGTTAATGAAAAGGGCATGATTTCCTAAGGTTAAGGGGGGGAATTGTCTAACCCGTGGGAGCCATTGGAAGATTGCCATGTGTCGACCACCCATTTAAAACTCTTGTTGTTAGTTGGGAGTAGTTATGGCTGGGAAGTGGTGGGTGGCAGGACTGCTAGTCTTTGCCCCACGTACACTCCACCAGTGGGCTCGCTCTTCTCACGTAGAGGGCAAGGGGATGGTCACCATTCTCTCCGCTCTTCCACTCGTGGTTTCGGTTTCGTCTTGTTCATCTCACGCAGGCAGTCGAAGGGTCTTCTCTCGACCTTTGGCTGATTGTGGTCAGTGTAAGTTTTCCCCTTCACGCAAGGAGTATTGTTTACCTCACGGGCAGGTCAGGGGTGTGTTCTCCTACGGTGAGCTTGAAGAGCGGCCTGAGAGGCACGATTTCGGTGGTGCAAGTTTTCCCCTGTTGATTTCTGGTCTGCGTATGTGTTTTCCCCTGTCAATACTGGGAGTTTGGCTTCTCTCCCATTTGTATATTGTGTAATGCTGCCGTGGTTTCATTGTGAGATTGGGGCTGTTGTTCTTCCCCTGGTTTGGGTAGCTGTGTGTGTGCAATTACCTTTTGGGGTTGCTGTTGAGTTGTTTTGGCCACGCTAGGGCCAAGAGCAACTCCGAGTCGCCTTGCTTGGCTTGAGTTGTGTTCACCATTTTGGGTTGTCACCCTGTTTCCTTTGGTTTTCTTCACAGAGCCGTGAACTGATTGTTTTATTGCGAGTATGCAGTGGTTGGTCTTCGGACTGTGTGGAGTGGGATTGAAGGCTAGGTATGCTTGAGAAACCTGGGTTTGGGAGCCACACAAAGAGAGTTAGATGGCTGGCTTTCTTCTCCACAACCCCAGAAGAGCACTAGCAAGGGAATTCAGGGCTTGAGGGACTGTGAAGCAGAGAAGGGACTGATTCCTAGTGTCGGGTGTGTGTGGGTGTCTTAGAAGTCAGGCTAGCTCCGGTGTAGGCGTCCTTGACTCTTCTGTGAGTGCATCAGTTTAGCATTCAGCCTTTCCTAGCTCCTTGATGGCCTGATAAACCCAACTGTGTTGACTTGGCTATGTGTAAGCTTGCTTAGTCCCTTATTCCTTGGGGAATCATGCCCAGCTCGGGGGTGGCAGTGTTGCTGAGAGATTGATGAGCATGTTGGCCTATGGTTGGGTGGAACATTGCAGCGACATAGCTGGTTGCGGGATGAGTTCTTACAAGATGAGTATTCTTGACCATTTCGTCTCTGTAGTTATATTTATTATTAATGAATAATGATGAACATGTTGATGCTTGAATGTATGTTTGCTTCCACTGTATGTTGAGTAATTATGCATCCTTGCATGTTTTCTGTTAAAGCTTTTTATTTCAGCATTATATGCATGTTCATCTTCATGGGGCTAGTTGCCCGGAGGTTTTTGATGGTTTGGTAATATCCTCTTCGCCAGTAGAAGGCTCACGGACGTTACATGACATGAAGTTCTCAACTAGTTATCCTAAAGAAAAAAAGGAAAGAGAAAAAATATTTAAGAAAGGAGAAAAATTAGATATATATTACTAATGCAATTTTAACAAAGTAAATGCAGTGTACCTTGTACTTGCTTCAAAGAACACCTAAAAAAATGTGAAATGTAATTTTCTCTCTAATTAAATAGAAATTGTCAATTTTTTTTTTTTTTTAAATAAAAAAAATAACTTAACAATATTAAATAGAAATAATTACTTATAATAAATAAACCAATAATAAATTAAAATTAAAATCAAAATTTACAAAATATATATTTAAAATATAAAATATAATAGGTTTTAAAATTATAAAATCTTCTTGCACAATAAACAATACTTCTAAGATTTGAATTTATATATCCACTGATAAACTAAAATAGAAGTTAATCTGTCAAACAAAATCTAATATGTTTTAAAATGCTAAAATCTGGTGAAACAATACTTTTCGGTTTTGAAAAATTAAAAAATTTAGTAAACTGAGGTTTCAATTCAATAATATCCTAACCTAAGAAGTTGGGTTAAGTTTTAAAATGCTAAAATATGGTGAAACAATACTTTTCAGTTTTGAAAATTTTTAAAAATTTAGTCAATCTGACGTTTGAATTCATCAATATCCTAACCGAAGAAGTTGGGTTCCGACATAGAACATGCATAATTTTATTCTTCAGTGACGTTATCTTTCATACTGAATTACTCCGTCTTTGGGGCGTCACTACCTAAATTTATACAAATAATGAATATGGGTGCTTTTTCCTGTATAATAATGCTGTTCCAGGTCTAATAATTCATTACAGGTAATAAAATCATAGCAGTGTCAATCATCGATCTGCATCCCTGTGATCAAGCTGTGGAGAGAGCAATTCTTCTACGGAGACAAATATAAGCGCAAATCCGATAAACCAAGGCCATGCATATCAAAATCCAAGTCTCCTCACTTCCTCCGTTAAGGTCAATGGTACTCAAGGATGGAGATGACTGGAGACTCCTGCACCCTCTCTCTCCCCCGCAGTCATACATTTCATCCGCTGAATACTGCACCTTCAGAAGCAGCCGAAAACCATAGTACATGAACGATATATACTTTAACCAGCTTATAAACACTGGTATGTGCTGCAACAGTAGATCGCAATAGATCAAATTGAATACTTACATATCATCAAATTAATGAATATATACATATTTTTAAAATCAATCAAATTTATAAGAAAAGTTATATGTAATATGTAACTGGTATATGTGAATTCTGTAAGTGTGAAGAACTGATTATTTCAAAATCAATAAAATTTATAAAAAAAGGTCATAATATGTAACTGGTATATATATGTAACTGGTATATATACGTAACTGGTGTATATGTAACTGGTATATATACGTAACTGGTGTATATATGAATCCCAATAAGTTACAAGTTAAGTGAGAAGAACTTATCATGACATTGATAGTAAAGAGTTAAGGTAAATAAAAGTTATACCTGAACATAGTACCCACCGGTAAGAAGAAAGAGCAGCAGAAACAGTGAAGCTACCGTTCCTACTCGCTTTATGCTGAGAGTGGCAGCCCCAAAAAATTCCCCAGCTCCCTGTTGCACCAGGTGTGAGATTAGTATTCATGGATAAGTACTCATGCAAATTAACGCAGCTTTTTGATACAGTTGATTGAACAAAACATACCTGCCCAGTGAGCACTATCAAAATAACGACGAGTAAGGTTAGAAAAAATGAAGATGCTGTCCTGTGAAATCCAGCCATGAAATAGACAATGGACATGAATATCACGGGATACAGAATATGGGCCACCATATCGCACAACGTACTGCAGATGTAATACACACTCAGCCTGTACATATCTGCCGTCCTGTCCTTCACAAGATAATCTTTCTCGAAGGGGAACACATAAACTGCTCCAAATAAAGAGGAAGATGTCCAGAAGATGCAAATGTAAAACATCAACCCCACCTGTAATTTATTTAGTCCATTCCATGTCAGTATCAGACAGAATGAATAACAACAAAACCATGAAATCTCATGATCTCACCTGATCTCTGACTTGGGCTTCGGTCTCAATCTTGGATTTCCACCACAAAAGACCCAGAAGAATCGCAACTCCAGTGGCTTGAAATAATCGCAAGTTATCAAAGTAGTCTCTGTAACGCTCCCTGTATGTCCTCTTTGACAGAACACGAAATTGCTCCCACCAAGATGTCGTCCAGTCCTTCCGAACTTGAACAGCTGATTGCAAATGATCAGGAGCCTTTCCATATCTCTGCAGAGCCTCCTTCTCTTGGCCTTCCAATTCGGATTTGTATTTCCGCTGTAAGAACTGTCATCGTCAACGCATAGTTATCAGTTGCATTACAAGCTACACCATGAAGTGAATTAACAGAGTCCATGCAATTATTACGTTTAAATTTAAATATAAAGATCTTGAAGAACCTTTTCAAATGATTCTTCAAAGAAAATCCATACAGTACATGAAATATCTGAATTACTAAGTGGTGATAAGGTTACAGACAGTATATGTTAGTTCGAACTGAACTGTATCAGTTACATATGATTTGTATTTCAAACGTTTCTAACCTTTTTTATGATAATTTTGTATGGTTGTTCTGTTTGGTGTTTTGGGTTGTATAAATAATTTTGAAAGAGTTAGCACGTGGTTTTTCCTAAAAGGATTTAGAAGCTAATATGCAAACCTTTTCCTCTATGATAGCGTAAATATATAATTATTTGTGAAAAATAATTGGATATAGAGTTGGTAGAGAAGTTATGACAACCTATGTGATAAAATGAAATTTTATGGAGGAGAAATCAACTTACTGATGGGTTATTTTTAACAACTACTTTACAAAACATTTATTTCATGAGATGGGATTAAGTTCTATCTTTTAGGAGTGGGATTCAGTTCTACCTTTTAAGAGTTTTGAGGGTTAGTTTAATTGTTTATGAATTAGATATAAAATCTCTCTCCAAAGTTGGAATAAAGAATGGTTGAAAGTATTTTGTTGACCAGTCAACTAATACCCAACTACCTTTGGCATAGTGGAATCCCTTACTAATCCCTCAAAGTTTCAATATGACAAGATATTTGTGGGTTTTGGTCATCTTTATTTTGAAAGAAGATGAACTCAAATCAAATCAAAAGTAGTTTTAGGTTTTTTTACATGAACAATATTTTCAAAGTTTTATAAGATTTTTTTATATAATTCAAATCAAACTTACAATACTAAAGACGGACTTGTTGCTCACAACTTACAACACTCAACCAATCTTAAACTAAACCCAAGGCTGAGATTATCTTTTTAATATTTATACTTGAAATTATTATTTATTTAATACTTACAAGTTTAAAACATACCATTAAAAAATTCAAATATACATATATAAAATAAATAAAAACTAAACAAAGAGAACAGTTTACAGTTGTGGTGAATGCTTGGACATTAAGTTAAAAGCTTGTTCATAAATGTTATGTAACAGTAAATTACTCTTTTTGATTTCAATGAATAACCAGAAGTAGGTTAAAAAATAGTTTATATCTTCCATTTTTAATTTTAATTTTCTTCGAACAGTGAGAAGGGTTCTCTGGCAGAGTTAATCAAATATTCAAGAAGAAATAATCACAGAATAGTTTCACTTTACCTTGACTATGTCTCTGTGAAGATCTTGAGGGAGTTGAGTAAGACACGACGACTCAAACTCATGAGGCACCAAAATGTCGTTAACTTGTCCAGTAGCCAAATCCAATAAGAAGTCTGCAGGATTCATAGCTAGCTGGGGAATGAATCTTAGCGAAGCAAAGTACGCCATTGCTTCCTTGGCTTGTCCCGAGTAGATTGGGTGACCGTCTGAGATGAGTACAAGTTTATCGAACATGTGGAACAGGCGACTTGAAGGTTGGTGAATTGTCGTCATAATGGTTCTCCCACTCTGATCAAATTAAATTAGTGTTAATAGCTGCATACATTTAAATCAATATTTGTAGATAGCTATCAGAAATGAATAGAAACTACCTGCGCTAGGCTTCGAAGAAGTTGGAGGAGTTTGGTGGCAGTTGCAGAGTCAAGTCCTGAAGTGGGCTCGTCGAGCAACAGAAGGGAAGGATCCACCAGTATCTCGAATCCAATGCTAGTACGCTTTCTCTCGCCCCCAGAAACTCCCCTCACGAAGGGGCCTCCTATTCGGGTATGCCGGCACCTGATTATTGCCAAGTATCCATAAATTCGATTCAAGCTTCATTGAAATTGATCATAAGTACTGTGCGAGCTGCAACATTTATCGTACCTCTCTAAACCGAGATCCGTAAGAACAGTCTCCGCTCTCAAAATCTTCTGTTGCCGACTCATATTGTTGGGAAGCTTAAGGAGAGCAGCAAAGACAAGCGATTCTTGTACGGTTAATTGGGGGAACAATACATCATCTTGTGTCACAAATCCGATTCTGGCGTATAAAATAAGAGCAACAAGATGATTAGCTAGGCTAAGCCAACTAACAAGATTATGTAGAAATCAGATACTCCATGCACAGGTATAAAGTAAAAGATGACTGCATGCCATGTTTAATTGTTTAAAATTGACATAAATATAATTTCATATGGGTTTAGTTTCTATGTTTTTATTTAAATTATATTATTTATTTTTTAATTAGTTTATCTTTATATTGGGCAAGAATGCAAATAGGAGATTATTGAGCTAGGAGGTTGTATTTTCTTTAACTAGAGAGTGGATCTTTGTCTTTGGATCTTTGTCCATAAAGATCATATTTATCAATTTGGTGTTTGGCTTGGTAGTGACCTTAAATTTAGATTATTATTATTATTATGTTAAGAAGATTTATATAGCAATATGCTATTTTGTATCTATTAATTCATTTATAAGAAGCACAATCTCTTTACAATGACTTAAACCACTTTATCAACCTAAAAAATGAAGGCAATATCCTCTTTCTAGAAGACTCTAATACTAGAACAACAACTAATCAAGTTGTTATCTTAAGCAATGATTCCAACCCTAATCCTCTATGACTACATAAGGAGCTTGCTTTACCTACACTTTTGTATAGACTTGTTGAAAATTTGTTTGGTACAAAGCTATTCAAGCTTTGTAGTTCTAAAGAACTAATAACTTTCAGTGTTCTTATGAAGTGACCAAAATCTAACTAGATGACTTATATCCATGGGCTTGGTAGCATTGTTGTAAATAAATAGTAAAATTTTGATATCTTAAATGACCATGAGCTCAAGTATGACCACATAAGCTTCCTAACAAAGAATTATAATAACCTAAAATACTTGACCTTAGATAAAGATAAAATTCAATTAGTTTTAAGGGATTTAAATAACTAATGAAAGATACTATTAAATAAGAACTGTATGGAAGATCTCTATCATAATTTTACCACTCTACTTTTATTAACAAGTTCTCTATCATGGTGTCATGTAAAAATAAAAATAAATGGACCAACCCTTGATATTGTCATATCAAAATGAAAATAGAACTACAACCTTGGCATAATAAAGAGTGCAAGCATGTTAGAAAAACCATTATGGGTGCTTCTAAAGAGTCCTTAAAATTTGACAAGATATATAGGTACAAAACCCTAATTAGAATGAAAAAATATATATAAGTAGAAAGTAAGAGAATCTTTTGCACCTCTGTAAGCTAGATCTTAAGAAATTTTAGAGGTTAATTCTAAGTTCTAAAACTAAAGAAAATATTATAATTTCTTTGAGGGACTAGAATTCCTACCTTAACAAGCTTTACAGATCCCTTAATGCCATGAACAACATTAAAACCCTTTCTATAGAGAAATAAGTTTTAACTTTAGAAGACACTAAGCTTAGGGTTAAACAACTCACAAAAGGGAAAGTTAAGGACATCGAAGGATACCATGCAAAAAATATTAAAAATTGGTGGACCTATGTCCATCCCTCACATCCACAAGATCTTCAATTTGGAAGTCAAGCAGAGTTTCCCTAGACCTTGGACATAACGCATCATTGTTCCTATTTTTAGAAGTGGAGATTAAAACAATCCATATAAATATAGTCCATCATTATGAATAACCCTCTTTTAGCCAAGTTACATGGAAATATTCTCAAAAAGAAGATCAACATATAGCTAGAGATAATGAGAGATATTTAAAAGATTTAAAGTCTAGGAAGAATTTAGTAGCTATCATTCAACTATGAACCACCTTGTTATGCTTGGGAATGTTGTTGAGGAGTGTCACAATAATAAATCAATCTTCTGTGTTGCTTTGTTGACTTTAGAAAATCATTTGACATAATGCCCATAATTAAAATCTTTGGAATAGATTAGAAGAGCTAAGAGTCTCTTTCGAGTTGAGAGATGCTACAATAAGGTTATTTCCAAGGTTAAGAACTTTGAGAGTTGGTTAGAGAAATGATAGTAACATAGGAGTCAACCAAGGTTGTTCCATGCCCCCTACCCTTTTTGTATATATACATTGACAAGCTAGAGGGTTGTTTGGAAGAAACTAGTTGTTCTAGCATGATTTTGGCTAGTATATTTGTCACATGTCTTCTCTATATTGATGATATTAATTTGATGGAGAGGATTCTTAAGTATGATAATAAAATCCCAAAAAGATGACTTGTAGTCATTTCGTATACATGATAACAACAACTTGAAGGAAGTGTCTAAATATACAAATATCTTGTAATCGATCTTCATCATGTAAGATCAACTGGAATTATAACATTGAGAAAATGATTAATGGAGGTTGGAAAGCTTACTATGGACGTGAAAACAATTGAATAGCAATGGACCTTTGGATTTGGGATATGAAGAAACTCTTCTTTGAGACTCTCATTTCCCCTATTATGTTATATGGATGTGAAGTTTGGGGCTACAACATCTCTAGAAAATAATGAAGAATTATAGAACAAATTCAAAAGTGCTTTGTAATATATAATCTCAAAATGAAAGGAAATGCATCATATTCTATCATCTTCATAGAAGCGAGTCTCTCCCCCATTGAAAGCATGGCTATGATTTGTACCTAATGTACAAGAACAAGATAAACAACATGGGAGAGAACATGCTTCCTGTTGTCAAAACCACCTTCAACCTAAGCAAGGTTGACATAAAGACATTAAGTCTTGGATAAACCTCTCATATAGAAGATAAAAAACATCTTTCTCTTAGCTTAAAGAATAAATTCATCATTACTAAAACAAGAATCATTTTCTTTTATAATTCAGTATGTACACCTATATTAAAGTGTAATTTCAAGTTAATTATTACAATAATGACCTTCCTAACCTTTTAACTCATTACAACTATGTTAATTTGGAAATGCTTTCTTTAATCTTTTAAAAGTAAAAAGTAAAATTCTATATTAAACCAAATGATTCCTTACATTTACACTAAATCAAAGTTAGTCTTAGTTGAGTTTCCAGGGTGGGTGTATATAATGCCCTTTGATTCTTAATAGAATATCAAGGACAGACTTCTTCTTCTTGATAATTAACCAAAAAAAACCACTACTTAACGTGGAGAAATAAAATATAATTTATAATGAAGTGTATTCTAAAGTGTATTAACATAATTTAATAGAGGTCTCCAAAAAAACGGCATGATGGGACCATGTTTCCCAATTCACCAGGTTTCAAATCTTAAAGTCAGCCCTTTATTCCAAAGGAATATTAGGGTTGACCTCAGGGTGAGAGGGCGGTGCTCAAACACAACCATTACTTAAATTATATAGTTTGGCACGGCCCATGAACACTATGTTTGTATCGAGACAAAATGTTTAAATAATATATATTTTTAGACTATTTTTAAGGAAAAATATAAGATACATCTTAAAATTTAATAGTTATATTAAAATATATTAAAAAAATATGAAAGAAGAAAAAAATATCATTAAAATATTTTATTATTTTTATATTAAAAATAAAAAACATTATTATGAGAAATTGTAAAAACCATAATAATTAAAAGAATGAAAAACAAAATTATAATTTTGAAAAATTATATAAAGCGTTATATACAATAGTATGGTTTAATTCAAAGTAGCAAGTAAGTGGTCTTGTATTTTATAACAAAGTATAGAGCTGTTATGATAAGATTATGAAAAGGTCATTGCTTTACAAACACTCAGAGGTGGGTGGTCGATAGATATAAATTGTAATATTGGAGTTAAGCAAGGCCGCTCCCTCTCCTCTATGTTTTCAACATTTATATCGATAAGCTAGAAGGTTGTTTAGTAGAAGCAGAGTGCACCAACATGATTTTAACTAAGATAGTTATCATCCTCACGCTTTATGCTCATGATATTATTCTTATGGCAAGAAGCCCCTTTGATCTCGATAAGCAATTAAGAATTCTCAAAGACTTTTACTCTAATATCATGAGTATGATTGTTAACACTGACAAGACAAAAGTTATGATTGTAAAATCCAAAAAAGAGACTTATGCTAATTTTATATATGACAATAACAAATTGGAGGAAGTGACTTCTTACAAATATCTTGGAGTTGATATTTATCACAAGCTCAATTGGAATTATAACATTCAGAAAAGGATTAAAGGAGGGTGGAAATCTTATTTTAGTCATGAAAACAATTGTAAATCAACCAACCTAGTCACGTGGGATAAAATGAAGTTCCTCTTTGAATCTCTTTTCATTCCCGTTATCTTATACGGTTGTGATGTTTGGTTTTGCAACATTTCTAGAGAATCTGTGAGAAAATTTGAGCAAATCCAAAAGTATTTTATAACTTATAACCTCAAAATTAAAATTAATATGACTTATCCTATTTTCCTCATAGAAGTGGGCCTTTCCCCCATTAAGAGCATGGTTGTGACTAGGTACCTAATGCAGAAAAACAAAATAAATAACATGGGAGAGAAGAGACTTCCAAAAATTGTTTTAAAATCAAGTCAAAACCAACTACGCCTCAAGTGGGGTTGGTGTAAAGATACCATGGCTTGGTTAAACCATTGGGGGATTGACGAAAATGACACTTTGCAGAGTATTGATAATGTCAAAAATATTATTAAATCTAAGTGAAAAAAAACCATGGTGCGAGAAAAATTTAGAGGTTAAAAGAAAACTAAGATCCTATAAGGAGGTCATTAAACCTACTCTAGAAGATCAAGAGTATCACTCGGTATTAACTAGTCCAAAGAAGAAAATTATTATAGCCAAAATAAGAACAAACTCTCATGAGCTCCATAGCGAAACGGGGTGCTGGTCTATTCTTAAAACTCCATGGACGGAAAGGGTTTTCCCTCTTTGTGAGTCTATGAGAGTTGAGGATGAAAATATTTTTCTATTAGAGTGCACTACTTACACTCACATTAGATTTGAGTTTCATAGTATTTGCTACAATACATTGACCTTTCTAACCTCCTAACTTGCCAAAACAATAGTGAGCTAGGAAAACTTCTTTTTTGAGCAAAGTAATGTAATTTTAAAGGGAACCAAATAATACCTTTCTTAGGGTGGGATATGCCAAAGTTGGTCTTAATGAACATTAATCATCATCACAATCATCATAAAAACAAGTTTAAGATATATTAAAAATAAGAAAAAAAACATTATAATAACGTGTAGAGTTTTTATAATAAGACTTATATATATATATATTAAAAAATGGGGAAGGTCCAGTATGGTATTAACAAGGCCAAAGAAGAAAATTATTATAGCCAAAATAAAACTCCCATGAGCTCCATAGCTAAACATGGTGTTGGTATTTTCCTAAAACTCCATGGGCTGAAAGCGTTTGCCCTCTTTGTGAGTCTATGAGAGTTGAGGATAAAAATACTTTTCTATTAGAGTGCAGCACTACTTACACCCACATTAGATGTGAGTTTCATAGTATTTGCTACAATACATTGACCTTTCTAACCTCCTAACATGCCAAAACTATAGTGAGCTAGGAAAGATACTTGCCAAAAGTTTTAGAGCAGGAAACCAAATAATACCATTTTTAAGGCTAGATATGCCAAAGTTGGTCTTAATGAACCTTAACCATCATTATAATCATCATAAAAAAAGTTTAAGATATATATTAAAAATAAAAAAAAAACATTATAACAACTTTTAGAGTTTTTATCATAAAACTTATAAATATAGAATAGAACTATAAAAAAATTGAAAGAACCCATAATAATAAAGAGTTTTTATCATAAATCTTATAAATATAGAATAGAACTATAAAAAAATTGAAAGAACCCATAATAATAAGAATAATACAATAATGTTTTATATAAATATTATAATTATTAATTAAAAAATTTGGGAAGGCCGAGTATCATTCCCATGAGCTCCATAGCTAAACAGGGTGCTTGTCTATTCCTAAAACTCCATGGGCTGAAATAGTTTGCCCTAGGTAAAGAAGGTGTTGGTCTATTCCTAAATCTGCATAGGCTGAACACGGGTGGATGGAATGAAATCCATCTAGCCCCACCAAGAGATCACCATATCCTTGATTTACAATGAATTTATTTTATAAATGATTACAAGTTAAATATCATAATAATATAAAATTGTTTTTAATATTTATTGTTTTTTTATAAACATTATCATTATAATAATAAAATTTAACATTAAAATTTTGATAGAAACAATATTTTTTTATAAAAAATACTACAATAATAATAAGATATATAAATAAACATCAATACTTTTCATTTAAAAATTGTGTTTTTAATTTGAAAATTTTAAACCATATTCTGAACCTGAAGAAAGAACACATTTTGTTCATCGAAATGAACACACGAGTATTAAAAATACATGTTTCACATTTTGATCAGTAAACGAATACATACAATATGAAGGTTTTAATTACATACTGATATGTCAGTGAGTGCTTATACGATTTGGTTTTTAAAGAACGGAGTTTGTAACACTGTAATCTGTAGCATTGTGTGGGTTGGGCTGTGGTCACTGTGCAACCAAATTCAATTTCTGCTGGAAAATTGTCTCCATGGAAAAAAACTGTAACTGTTTGCAGAATTTTGTGCAACCAAATTCAATTTCTACTAGAAAATTGTCTCCATAGGTAAAAAAAATGGAACTGTTTGCAGAATTTTGTTTTCAATTCTAGTGCATGGATGCAGACCAAAGTCTTAGGAGAAGGATAAATATATTAGATATGGAGGCCTACCTCCTCTTGAGCGCTGTGCTATATGGAATATCATTGTAAGTTATGGTTCCTTTGATATCTCCCTGGATTCTTCCACCTACAATTTTCAAGAGAGTGGTCTTCCCACTGCCAGAAGGACCCATCAAAGCAAGAATTTGACCCGGAGAGACGCTCCCAGTAATCCCATTGAGAATGCTCTTGGGCATGGGGCGGTTCTGGTTATCACCCATATGACAGAACTTTGACAGAGGATTCCATGTACCTGAAGGGCTCTGGTACTGCACCTTGTATTCCAGGTCCTCAAACTGCATGCATTATTCCAGATCAAAAACCGCTCAAAAAAATATAAACACGATCTGCATTATTTTTATTAATGCCATTGGCTTACCTTGATAAATATGGGAAGGGGAGAGGAATTCGCAGTTTCTACGTCGTATGAATGTCGATGTGGCTTACTTGAAGAACTGAATTGAGGAATATCCAGAACTGCAATGTTAAATCACCATAGTTAGTGTTACCGTTCACATAAAAGGCCAGAAACTGTTTTAAAAATAAAGCTTCTATAACTAATATTTATCGGACTAGTAGTTCACTACAGGTGAAAGTATTACTGGTTTCTGAAATCTGAACAGATGATCCTTCATTGCTTTCTCTTTCTCCATCCAAAGATTTTGTAGAGCCGAACAATCTCAACTCGGCCGCCTTGGTATCTCTTGGTTCATCATCTGCCATTGCCAGAAATCTGACTCACTTCTCCATAGGATGTGAGATTGGAGGCATAGAAAAGGCCTCTAAGCAATGCTTTCATGGCATTTAATTATATATTCCCTCACGACAAAAGCGCACACCTTCATCCCATTCATCTCTCTGGTGTGAACCGGATATTTCACCACCCTGTGGAAATGCATGACTTTCCCACTTCAACTACTCATCAACATCACAAACTCATGTGAGACGTTGCCGGACATTTTTAATTCGAAATGAAGATGCAGAAACTGCAATTTACAGCATACGGATTTTCTCCTGCTCAAATCCATACAAATGTATTATTTTTGCATTCCAACCTCGATGAAGAATTACAAACATAAATGTTAGAGAAATGAAAATGCCACATCAATTTAACCACATACATATATATGTTGTATGTTTAATGGTAAATCATTTGTTGAGAACATATGTTATTTATTTTTTTCATCCTTATTTTTCAATATTTGATTTTTATTTGTGTGATTTAGTCACAAACTATGTGGGTTTGCTAGTTTATATTTTTTTTAGTTATGGTTTGATTTAATTAATTGTTGGTTATCCATTCATCATCTAACTACCAGTTATATTTTATATATATATATTTTTATAATTGTTTATTTCTAATTTTAAACCAGTTTCATAGAATCAATTTCAATAATACATTTGTCTCATTCATCATCCTCATCTATAAATGAAAAAGTATAAGCTATAATCCACCCCAAATCTCAAACAAAAAGTCTATCCACATAAATATGGTATATCTTAGTTACATGCACTTATCTTTGTCTCATTCATCCTCATATGTAGATCAAAAAGTATAAGCTATAATCCACCCCAAATCTCAAACAAAAAGTCTATCCACATAAATATGGTATATCTTAGTTACATGCACTTAAAAATGTTTTAAATATAATTATTAAAATATCTTAATTTATATAAAATTTAATATTATATTACATAGTATATATTGTTAATCTATATTCTTTAAAAATGCCATTATGAAAATTTTAAAACTTCATAATACTAATAATACACTTCAACATTTAAACATTGAAAATACTAGTTCACTATAAAGAAAAAATGTCATTATGAAAATTTTAAAACTTTATAATACTAACAAGTGTTGGGTGGTAGCAAATACTTGTTGATTGGTAGGTACGCTGCCACATTTTCAGTTTACTATAGAGATTGTGGTTACGAAAGAAGGAAAATTACTTTGAGCTGGTTACGAACGAATGAGAGTTACTTTGAGCTACAAAGAACGAGTTGGTCATGCAATGAACCCGCTAGCCAAGTTACTTTGGGCTAGAAAGAATGTGTTGGTCATGCAATGAACCTGCTAGCTATTCTACCGCCAGTCATTGCAAGGTGATGGTGCTGGCTAAGATGGCTTAGCTTTCTGGCTTGACCCACTTGGATTACTTGGACGGTTCATTAATTTTTAGAATCAAATATCTTTGCTAACAAAGTACAAGTTAATTTTTATTATAATATTTATAATATTTTGGGTTGAGAAATGCAATGCATTGTCTAAATCCTATTCAATACTGGATATTTAACAAACATTTTGAATTTATTATAATGTTTTCAGTTGAGAAATGCAATGCATTGTCTAAATCCTACTCCACATATATTAAGTTAAAAGGTTTTGTTGTTTTGTTTTGAATTGTAAGCAGCGCGTGGTAGCTTGTTTCTCTCTCCAAATGATCCAAGAGATTGAATTAGCGTGAAAAATCAACCAATCATGTATTTATTTTTCTATATCAATTAAATATTTTTTCTCATTACAGTTCATATATGAAGCATGTGCATTATCCGGATCAGCATGAGATTAATTGTTGCTTCACCATCAACTAAGCAACATCGAGTAGGCGTATCATTTCAAAAGCATCACAGATAAGGGAAAGTAGCTTTATATGGTTGTATCAAATATATTTTTGACAGGAAACTCAAAAGTAAACTGCCCCTGCAATATCTTTGTTGGAGCGTTTTGTTGGCTGACTTTTCCCCACTCTCGCGACCTAGGTTAAACAAACCCACAAGACCAAAAAAACACCCAAAGACATTGACCCAACAGAGCAATCTCAGTCGGAAACACCTGCGAGGCAGACACAGTCTCACCTTGGATATCTTAATGTGTAACTGCCAGAACCATGTTTCCACAGTCAGCAAGGGATTACAATCCCCTGTCACGCAACCAAGGAGCTCGACAGAGTCGAAAGGTTGGAGTCTTTTTACTAACTCGACAACGATGAAACAGTGCGATGCAACCAACGTGCGACACAGACTTTCCCTTAACGAATTAACAACTGGCACAACTGTGTGACGTAGATGCTTCCTTAAAAATAAAAGATAGTGGCGTGCCTGTATTGCAACTTAACAGTAAATGAACAGGAAATAATACACAATGCTTCGACGATTCTTTAGTCATTCATTCATTCAACTTCTTTTATCAATATTGTGATATTCATTTAAACAATTAGTATAAATAATGCAACATAACCAATAACTAATCACAACCATTCAACAAGCACATTCATTCGACACAAGATGTAACGTGGAAACCCAACCGGGAAAAACCACCAAGGTGCTCTTCATCTGGCATGAGAAATATATGGCACCTTGTAGTCTACGACTTGACTACATACTGTTTTGAGATATGCCTTTTTAGCTCAAACTCTTTCTTGCTCTCATGCTCTTTGTTTTACTATGCTTTCTTCTACTCCTATTAATCCGCACATAGCATGGATCGACTCTTCTACTCTACTATCTGCACACTCAGCTGCAGACTGACTCTTACAAAACGGTCTATGCACACAATTGTAGATCTGCGGCTCAACAACCTACTATAACTCTACTATCGGGCTTCTTCAATTATTTCCTAGCTTCAGCATCTAAACAAAGTGAACCCTTATACAAAACATGTTCCTTATATTTATAGATTCTACAAGATCACGTAGGGTCGACCGCGTACAACTTATTTATTATAGTCATAAGTAGCCACAAAAACGTCTTTCATTACATTTATCAAAGGCCATACCTGGCTACAGAAACGTCTTTCAGTCCATTTATACAAGTCATAACTAGTTGCAAAAACCGTCCTTCAGTATTTCGTCGACTCGAGCACCTATGGTATTTTTGACCTGTCACTTCCCAGCCTTTACTCTTCTACCTTCCCACAGATTCTCTTTTCCTTCGTCACACTCATCCTCGTCGCAACTTTCTCTCTTTTGTGCTTCCTTTCCTTCCTTTACCTCTTCCTTCCTGTCGCGTGCTTGTTTTTCTTGCCTTGCACTTCTACTTCTTCCTTTTTTTCTTTCCTGGCCCAACACGTTTCCTTTGCTAGAGGTATATGATTTGACATACAACCGTGTTTTTACAACATAGGACCATTCAAGTGATGCATTGGGACTTAACTCCAGCGACGACATGACATATTCATCAGGAAAATAAACTTATTGTTTGGGTTTGGTCCAAAAAAATTCTGGTAATGTGTAAGCCATGACACATTTATGTGTATTATCCCAACCATCTCGTCGATATATTTAATCTCCCAGCCCCCTTCCTATAAGTAAAAAAAGCAAGCAGCCCCCCGGTTGGGTGGGAATATATGAATAAAGAGTAAATACTTAGGTACGAACATGCTCAATTGGACTCTCCCACCCAATAAGTTCTTTGGTATTTATCCGCTCGACTCAATAGAAGTAAGCCTTTTTCCTTTTGATAGAAGGATTCACATGCATCAAAGCCGTCATCACAACAACAATGATTACACAAATTGAACAATAATAACAAGATTGGGAACACAACGAATACAAATTTTAATGGGCAACATCAACCAAATAAGAAGGAGAAGTCAGGATCTGGCCGAGAAAAAAGCAACGCTATGGATACCAGGACCAATCACCATCGAGACCGAGTAATATTTCAAAATCGCTACACCGTGAAGAAAATATTTGTAAATGACATAAGCAGTAACACCTGACATATATAATTGAAAAGAGTGTCTGCTTGCATCTTCAGCCTTCTTATGACTCCTCATCTATCTACGCACTAGTATAGTAGTTTACGCATCTTTAGGAGAGAGTCTTCCCAAAAATTATGAAGCATCTCTCTCCTAGTTAAGTCTTGACAAATGTCCTGTCCTATGGAATGCATGTTCTACAACTTTACAAATGTTGTTGTACTTCATTACAACTGCAGGCATTGAAGCACTTCAGAACAGATGACACCAAGACTTGGTAGTATATGAGGTTCCGTCAGTTCAAGTTGTTGAGGCCTGGAAATTCGCAGGCAACAACAGCAAGGGATTCTCCCCAGTCAGCGTTCCCAACTAGCCCGTGACCGTTTGGTATAGGGAATCCGTCCGGTTTGCGGTCCGGCTACCTTAGGTCAAGTAACAAAAAAAAAGGCTTTTATCGGTTGCGGCCCGGTCCACCGTGTATATTTTTGTATTTTGACTTTAAGTATGATATGTAGGTACCTATCTAAGATGCAGATTGATAGAGAATACGAGGAGCAGTCACAATGTGATGTGCAGGTTCTTACCTCTCGTCTTAAACTCTCTTGCATCTGAATCACACACAACAAGAAATTAAAACTAACTACCTAACCTATCCCTAGGGAGCAAGATTATCATTCATTGATGAGTAATGTATTTTGTACATGCAT
>LPNX010578390.1:153091-355842 GCA_001517045.1 Pseudotsuga menziesii
AACAACAAAACCTTTGGGTTGCCCCACCAGGTGACCTTTGGGCTCCCCCAACCGTTTAATCTCATAATTTTGTCATTTGTGAGTGCTGATGATTCATACAAACGTTACATTTCAGATTTAAAAAACAATTTTATGAAAAGGGACCAGCTTGGTAACTGTCGAACTTTCCCAAGCCCGGGCTTCTGCTTCTATTGATTATGCTCAGTAATCCGTTGGTCCCTTGTTGGATCCTGTAGAGCTTAAACCCGACTTTCTTCCTCTTTTCTCTACTTCTGCTTCTTTGTTCCTCAACCACTTCCTTCCTTGTTTCCTCCCTTCTACTTTGTATTTTAAACACATCTTACTCTCAGTAATCGTCCTGTCATAAACACAAACTGTTCTTAGACCATTTATCGTTGACAGAGTACACAAAATGTGTCGAAACATACATCCAGTAAAATGAACTTTTAATGCATGATAACGCAAAGAAAAATCCTGCGAGTTCATATCCTAAAATCACAAGCCCAAAAGATAGATTCTTTAACTCAAGCAAGGTCGCATATGGAATATTCGACATCCTCCAAAGAAAACACCAAAAATGACATAGTAACCGCCATAGAAAAATAAAGTGGAAGCACACAAGAAAGGCGGGAAAAAACTAAGCATCAGGCGAAAACCCGAACTCACCTCGGCGGGTGGAGAACTATGGATCGGACGATTAGTTCGTCAAGGAGCCGCAATGGCGGGATATGGATAGACTATGGGCTTTGTGACAAAACAACATATCACTAGTCGGAGGCTCGAAAGACTAAACTGCATTCGTAAGAACATAAACCAACCAACCGTCGGACAGATGGCACATTGTGCAGCCGCAATAGCGGGAGAACAATTTACTATGGCTTCCACAATACTAGAAAACGCTGGTGAAATAAGCACTAAACACTGCAGCGTCGGACATCGGAAAGACTACGGCATCGGATGATTAGTGCATTGCGCAGCCACAATGGCGGAAGACGGGAAGACTACGGGCTCCACGGAAAAATAAAACATATCGGAGAGTGGAAGAACTAAGGACTACAGAAGAATAGTCCTATTCACAGCCGCAATGGCGGAAGACCATCAGACTGCGAGTTCCGCGGTCAACATAAAACATCGGCGAAAGGAAAATTTATATGGCAGATGGTTAGTCTACTGAGGAGCCACAATGGCGGACGACATAAGGACTATGGCTTCCGATTGAAGTTATAAACCGCTCCGAGAGCGAAAGAAAAATATTGCAAAGTCAAAACCTTGGTATTGAAAAAGAAAAGAGCTAACCGTCGAAACATTCAACATCTAGCTTCCGCAATGGCGGAAAACGTAAAGATTACGGCTTTCGTTTTACTGTCCAAAAAACTTCTGACAGCGAAAATTTATCGAAAAACAAAGTGTTAAGTGCTCGAAAGATTTAGGCTGGGCAATGATGAAATCAATTTGTCTAACCTCCTAAACAGTGACAACAAAGAGAAACAAGCTCTGACTTGAACGTAAACAGACTTCCGATAGCGATGAGGGAAATCATTCAGACCAAAAAGACATCATTTTCAAAACTCCACTGTTAATGCGTTTGCCGACAGGAAGCGGTTTTTCGAAAAGCATGAAAGCAATTGACATCACTTCAAATCAAACTGTAGCAGAGGGAAGAATAAAACAGAGTCTAGCAATCCAAACAATCTTAGGCAAGATAAAAATTAAAAGGAGGGTCCAAAATTTTAAAAGAATTTGGGAGAAAAGTTGCAGCTGCAACAATTGGCGACTACCTGGTGAACCTAGATCTCTGGATAATTTCTTCCTTAAGTAACAGACTGTTGGGGAATAAAACCAACATGTTGAATTCTTCTAGATGTCTGGATTTCCCAAATGGCAAATACATGTACTTTTAATCATTGATGATAGTCCAATTTAGGAAAATGGAAACTAAGATTTTAAAGTCAAGATAACTCTTTTGAGGCCAGGAATATGAGTTTCATTATTACCTCTTTCTTTGGGTAGCTTCCAGCTTGGACACCACAGGATTGTAACATATGGTAAATAGAAATATTCATTTGTTCCTCATTCCCATGCCATTTTTCATTTTTTTGTGCTTTTTTGGAATTTTTGTCCCTTTGAGTCCTCCTACATGTCTTTCTTTCTGAATTTTTTATTCAGGCTCCTCTATCCATAGTGTCCTTTTGTGTGAGAGATGTATTTAATTTTCAGCTCACGGACGGAGAAGAACTTTTGGCAATTTTGTACTCATATGATTCGGTACTTTGTCTTGATACAGATTTCTTTGTTGGGAGTTTTGACTCTTATTTGCCTTTTGGCTTTCAATTCTTGGCATGGGATCATTTATATATAATATACTGTTTACCTTGCTTCCTTTCCGTGGGCCTTTTTTGCTGTCACCCCCTAGGACATTTTTAGATGTGAAATGGATGGAGCCTCGAAAGAGTATTCCAAAATTTTGATCCTGAGTTATTTTACAAGGATTAAGTAGGACTTCAATGTGTTCATAGCCATTTAGGAAAACTATTAAACTAGAAGAAATTCTTTCAGATGAAACAATAGTACACAGTCTTATAATCAAGGATTTTAGTTAATCCAGAATTCTGATGTCCTCCATGCAACCAAAAGTTTGCCTCTTTATCGAAATCAATTAAAATCTAGGCTAAATCAAAACAAAAATAAAATAAATCAAAATAAACAACCAAAACAATTTATTTATGTACAAGATAATCAAGAAACATAAAAATCAAGAAAAATAAAATTTGAGAACTAGACCACTAACTGGTTAGTCCTCTTCCCACCCCTGTAAATACGACAACTTGTAAGTTAAGGGGCTAGGCTTGACTACAAAATGAGAAAGACCTACCCATTATCAAAAACTACATCTACTGGTCTTGAAAAAACTAAATCTGAAACTAAAACTACTATTTTACAATCCATCTCATCAGCCCGTGCAAACCGAAGGAGATCGGGTTGGGTGTCAGATATGTTGCTGGCTTCTTCTGATGTAAATTTTCTCGGTTCAAGTTCAATTAGATAATTTCCCAATACAGAATTCATTGATTCATTTTGTTCATACAATTGAGTGACATTGTGCTTCATGTGAGGTTCCCTCAAAATTTTAATTTGGTTCGGGCTTCCTTTATAAGGCAACCACAGATGTGACCAATCTGAAGCAAAATACCTATTTAGTCTTGCGGACCAGTGTCGATTCAAAATAAGTCCATAACCATCAGGTATGTCTGCTACCACAATATCAATGTACTGACAGATCTTTTCATTTGCAGATAATCGAATCAGGACATCTTCCATTTCTTCGACTATTTTCACATTGGTCCTGTCTAATTGCGTAACCTCTCAGGTAGTAGGTTTAGGCTGTCCATTAATATTTTCACAGACTGCAAGTGGCATAACATTTACTGATGATCCTGAGTCTACCAAAAAATTGTGCACATTATGGTTTAAAATCTCCAAAGTCAGAAGGAATGGTGGGGTTTTAAACCTAGTCTTACCTCCCACACTTGCTTCAACAGTCTCTTCTACAGGTTGGTTGTTGGTGGGAAGTTCTTCCTCTAGTACTTCAGCTACTTTGATATTTTCCTTGACATTACCCGCTTTGTCTTCAATAGGCTTAGCAGGCATGTTGACTTGTTTCGAATCTTGACTGCTAATAGTAGGTTCAGGAATTTCATCATCTATGTTGTTCTTCTGTGGTTTTTTTACATTCTCTTGCAATTTATTGATCTTTGGGAGTATTGAATTTTCTTTATTCACCAAGTCCTGGCTTCTTGTTGTCACAGTTGTTTCCAATATATCATCATGTTTCAGATCACTTTCCTCTTCGGTATCAAACAACGAGACATAATCCCATAAAAACATGGTATCATTTTCTTGTTTTTATATGGTCTTATTACCTTTTTCCTCTTCATCACTATCCTCAGTCAATTTAGAGTCCAACAGCTGATTCATTACTAGTGTCATTGAATTTATCCATTGAAGACAATTTTTTTCAGAATGGGGCTGCTGGTGAAAGGTGCAGAAGTTATCCATACCTACCTCCATTAAGTTCATTGATGCAAGACTATGTGGAGGAGGTTTAGATTGATTGTTGTCTCCTCTCCTTTCATAGTAAGGCTTATATGCTTTCTGAGCCTCCTTCTCTTTTTCCAAATCTATCACCCTATTAGATAGTTTATGCATCATTATCAACATTCCTTCAAGGTCACGTGACTGCTCCTCCTTAGGCTCAGAATAATCTTCTATGCTCTCTTTTTCAGCTTCTACCCTTTCAGCTTCTTCATAAGTTTCCGACAATGTAGGCTTGGATTTCATTTTGGCGAACATGGCCAAATCAGGCCCTAGAGCTGAAGTATAGTACTCAATCAGAACTTTATCAGAAGGCTTATCAGTTGTAGAAAAATTCCTAAGATAAGCAGCAAACCTCTGGGTGAAACTATGCACTTTCTCTTTTCTTTCTTTCTTCAAAGTGCATAACCCTTTCATTAGTGCTGCATGAGTTTTCTGGGATGCATATTTATTTCTGAATATTCTTTCAAAAGTATCCTAGTCTGGGATTGAGTTTATAGGCAGAGCAAAATACCATGAAGCTGCTGCCCCTTTCAAGGTATGTGGAAAAATTCTGCAGACTACATCTTCGTGTTCTCCAGCCCTTAAACCTTCTATTGCTAAATAGAAACTTTGCAAGTGGTCATCTACAGCAGTCAATTCATCGGGATCAAACTTAGGCAGCAGCTTCTCAAAAGCTTGAGGTAGGTTATGCAATGGAGGTGTGAGGTTCAAAGGTGATCTAGCTCTCCAAGCCGACAGTGGGTTGGGCTGATTCACATTTATACCACCAATGAGCAAAGGTGAACGAACAGGAGTCTGATTAAGAAACACCGTAAGATGAAACTAGGCTTACTTGCTTCAAAGGTAGAACCAAAACCTGTGAGTACTGGGGTTAAGTCAAAAGCTTCCAAATATCTGCTGGTGGGGTAATCTTGGGAAAATAAGTTTCCACGGCCAGCCATGCACTGGCGTCCCTCCTTCTAGCGCCAGAAACTGTTGAGGCCTGGAAATTCGCAGGAAACAACAGCAAGGGATTCTCCCCAGTCAACGTTCCCAACTAGCACGGGACTGTTTGGTATAGGGAATCCGTCCGGTTTGCGGTCCGGCTACCGTAGGTCAAGTAACAAAAACAAAGGGTTTTACCGGTTGCAGCCTGATCCACCATGTATATTTTTGTATTTTGACTTTAAGTATGATATGCAGGTGCCTATCTAAGATGCAGATTGATAGAGAATACGAGGAGCAGTCACAATGTGATGCACAGGTTCTTACCTCTCGTCTTAAACTTTCTTGCATCTGAATCACACACAGCAAGAAATTAAAACTAACTACCTAACCTATCCCTAGGGAGTAAGATTATCATTCATTGATGAGTAATGTATTTTGTACATGCATTATGAAAAATCACAGATAGCTGATACTTCTTTCAAAACACATGAACATTTAAAGATATTTGAACAACCAGATAGCCAATTGCTTATGAACAACATTCATTATTCATGGTGGTAATTTTCATAGAATGAACCAGAAATCATTCAAACAAGAACATAGGTCCTAAGAGTTAGAATGATCTCACAGTTAATGGACAAAAGCTGAAAACGAAATAGTTCCTCTTCAACAAATCCATAGCACAACATTTGAATATTCCACCAAGCTTTCTCCAACAGGCAAACTGTAATTATCTATTGCAAAAGGAAATAGTTCTTCTTACAATATGTCTTCACCAGTCTAACTGGGAAAAAGTCATTATTCCCTCTAACTTTCCTACATTTATACAAAAACAGCAAAACCTTTGGGTTGCCCCACCGGGTGACCTTTGGGATCTCCCAACCGTTTAATCTCATAATTTTGTCCTTTGTGAGTGCTGATGATTCATACAAACGTTACATTTCAGATTTAAAAAACAATTTTATGAAAAGGGACCAGCTTGGTAATTGTCGAACTTTCCCAAGCCCGGGATTCTGCTTCTATTGATTATGCTCAGTAATTCGTTGGTCCCTTGCTGGATCCTGTAGAACTTAAACCTGACTTTCTTCTTCTTTTCTCTACTTCTGCTTCTTTGTTCCTCAACCACTTCCTTCCTTGCTGCCTCCCTTCTACTTTGTATTTTAAACACATCTTACTCACAGTAATCGTCCTGTCATAAACACAAACTGTTCTTAGACCATTTATTGTTGACAGAGTACACAAAATGTGTCGAAACATACATCCAGTAAAATGAACTTTTAATGCATGATAACGCAAAGAAAAATCCTGCGAGTTCATATCCTAAAATCACAAGCCCAAAAGACAGATTCTTTAACTCAAGCAAGGTCGCATACGGACTATTCGACATCCTCCGAAGAAAACACAAAAAATGACACAGTAACCGCCATAGAAAAATAGAGTGGAAGCACACAAGAAAGGCGGGAAAATACTAAGCATCAGGCGAAAACCCGAACTCACCTCGGTGGGCGGAGAACTACGGATCGGACGATTAGTTCGTCAAGGAGCCGCAACGGCGGGAGATGGATAGACTATGGGCTCCGCGGCAAAACAACATATCGCTAGTCGGAGGCTCGGAAGACTAAACCGCATTTGTCAGCACATAAACCAACCAATCGTCGGAGAGATGGCGCACTGTGTAGCCGCAGCGGCGGGAGAACAATTTACTATGGCTTCCACAATACTAGAAAATGCTAGCGAAATAAACACTAAACATTGCAGCGTCGGACATCGAAAAGACTACGGCATCGGATGATTAGTGCATTGTGCAGCCGCAATGGCGGAAGACGGGAAGACTACGGGCTCCACGACAAAATAAAACATATCGGAGAGCGGAAGAACTAAGGACTACGGAAGAATAGTCCTATTGACAGCTGCAATGGTGGAAGACCATCAGACTGTGAGTTCCGCGATCAACATAAAACATAGGTGAAAGGAAAATTTATATGGCGGATGGTTAGTCTGCTGAGGAGCCGCAATGGCGGACGACATAAGGACTATGGCTTCCGATTGAAGTTATAAACCAATCCGAGAGCGAAAGAAAAATATTGCAATGTAAAAACCTTGGCATTGAAAAAGAAAAGAGCTAACCGTCGAAACATTCAGCATCTAGCTTCCGCAATGGCGGAAAACGTAAAGATTACGGCTTTCATTTTACTGTCCAAAAAACTTCTGACAGCGAAAATTTATCGAAAAACAAAGTGTTAAGTGCTCGGAAGATTTAGGTTGGGCAATGATGAAATCAATTCGTCTAACCTCCGAAACAGTGACAGCAAAGAGAAACAAGCTCTGACTCGAACGTAAACAGAATTCCGATAGCGATGAGGGAAATCATTCAAACCAAAAAGACATCGTTTTCAAAACTCCATTGTTAATGCGTTTGCCGACAGGAAGCGGTTTTCCAAAAAGCATGAAAGCAATTGACATCACTTCAAATCAAACTGTAGCAGAGGGAAGAATAAAACAGAGTCTAGCAATCCAAACAATCTTACGCAAGATAAAAATTAAAAGGAGGGTCCAAAATTTTAAAAGAATTTGGGAGAAAAGTTGCAGCTACAACACAAGTCTAATGCATTATGAATTGGAAACCAACAAGACTGCCACCTGAAACTGGTGCACACATAGGATTTGAGAAATCACCTCAGCATAGTGTCTTCAATTCCATGCAGCTTGGAATTGAGCAAAAATAAAATGGAATTCGGCAAAAATGAAATGCTTCTAGTGAAAAGTGTTCAAGTTCTAAGCACACTATTGTAGTAAGGAATAGAAGAATTATGCAAAATTATAAAACACAGTTTCTTCATAAAAAGGTCCCAAGCATGAACAACCAAGAACTGATGCAAAGATAGATTCGGTGAAGCAATTTTTGTCATATGTGGCATTAAATGAGCTGCACATGGAATGCAAAAGATGTGAAGAAACTATTACAATGCTTGTTGAGTGTTTGGACAAGGGAATGAGTAGCTAAGGTCCAAGGCATCAAGAAACAAAGAACTGGTGCTAAGGTCCAAGGCATGAAGAAACACAGAATTGGTGCAAATACAGATTAGGTGAAGCATTCTCCAGTAACAGGATCATCAACTCCTCCCACAGATGCACCACCCTTGGCTAAGGTACATTCGTAGTGCTTTGGCTAAGGTACATTCGTAGCGCTTTAATAGCTTTAACATTCCCAGTAAGAAACTTGAATTCATATAAGTTTTTTTCACGAAAATAAAAATAAATAGCTTTTGTTGATACACATGTTTAAATTGTTTCAATTATAATATATCCAAATATATAAAAGTTCTTGATATATAAACAAGTTAAATCTGTCCAACATCCCCTAAATAAGTTCCTTCGCTATACATTCTGCCATCTACTTGAGGTAATATTTGGTGTGGCTATTTGTATTTTTATATATACAGGATAGATAATATCCCAGCGAAAGGAACTTGTCTGCACCATAGCTGCGCTCCATATATATGCCTCCTTGGAATAACTTCCTTTCAGTTTTTCTAGCATTGAATAATAAAAACTGCCCAGGCGAACCTTGCAGACATCTTCATAGTGAAAGAAAATCAAAATCTCTTTCACCATAATATAACAGAGCTATTAGCTTTAAGAACACATTGTTTAAAATAGCTTTATCATATATAAATTGGTTGAAATCAAATAGAGAACATTACAACCAACCAACCTGCAACATGGAACGAAATTAAGCAGAAGAGCACATTGTATCTCACAAGGGAGAAGTAGCATAAATAACAAAAAAAACAAAATATAATGTTGGCAGTGTTGTTTGACTTGCAGGAAAATAATTCCTACTATACTATTGGATTCCCCCTCTAAATTGTACATTACATCTTTCATAGTCATGGAAACCTGAAGGTCAGCTATACAATTGGAAAATATCAAAATGTAGAGGTTGGAGTCCGAGGGACTAAATGTCTTGTTAATTTTTTTTTTGTTCTGTATCACTTCAAATGTGAAAAGAACTGTAACGAGTTTGCTGTCAAGGATACATTTAATTTTATCCTTCTCTAACTATTGTAAAACATGGAGCCATGCATCGCTTGTGGTAACGAAAAAACCCACACGAGTAGGCTTAATTTCTTTGTCAACGGTGGTGAGCTTATAGGAAGCGTCTGTTACATACATTTCTAAATGGCCTCTTTCTATGTAGCCAAATTAATGAAAATGATTATAGGACGGGAGTCTGAGTGGATCTAGGAGTACCGAATTTCTGGGAGGGAAAAGGGAATGATGTATCAAACAAGAAGGTTTGCAAGTATTCCATTGAGAAAATAACTTTAAACTCGTCGATTTGTCACTGTTTTATTCCTGAGAAAAACTGTCTCTCCCATGGTTTCTTCTTTTGTTTGATAAGAAAATTGCTGCTCCTCCCTTGCAAAATAAAAATTTGGGCATGAGCATGGATCGTTTGACACCCCTGTGCTAGTTGAACGTTATCATTTCCGTGCTAACTACAACTGCATAGCTATTGGGACATAAATCAAGAACAAGATATTGAACCTTTTGTACCGATGAGAACCTTAATATTCACATCTAGAATCTGCACTGGGCGATGAAATCAATTGGCGGTGCAGTGAAGGTGGTCATATCTTGGTTAAAGACAACAATGAATTCAGCGTTTCATAGTGATTACACCACAAAGGCGGTGAGATCCAAAGCAGTAGAGGGAGGTGCATTAGACGTTGAAAGGGACGTGTTGGAAGGGTATACAGATGCTTTGGAGGATGCAAAGACATTTTGACAATGCTAATTAGAAGTCCATGCAATAGTAAATGCATGGAAAAACTTAGGACAAAACCAGACAATAAACAAGCAACTCTCGGGCAATAAGACAATAAACCGAATGGCCAATAACATATTAGATAAATGGACATATAATAATACATAAAAATAAAAAATTCAATCTATAATCTAATAGCTAGGAAAATGTGAATTTTTTTTAAGTCAACTGACAAACTAATGCTCAGTCAACCAAAATCGAAAACAATATACATAGCCTTTGGCATGTATAATAATACACTTCAACATTTAAACATTGAGAATACCTAAATAGTTCACTATAAAGGAAACGTTTAAATAATAGGCATTTATTTTGTTTAAAAAAAACACTTTAAAATGAGACATTAAATAAAGAATACTTATAAAGGGAGCATTTAAAGGATAATTATTCATTTTGCTCACACAAAAAATACTCTTTAAAAGGAAACAATTGTTAGATTTTTATCATTAAGCTAGCAATACATCAGGACCTTTAACTCAGAGAATAACAAGCACAACAATCAAACACAATAGACAATGAACACAATGTTTGTCCTCGGGGAAACCATAAATGGTGAAAACCCCGCAACTTCCTCAGAGATAGAATTAGCACCAAAAGTAGAACCCAAAACCGTAAGTGATCTCCCGACAGCAGTAACCTTCTTTCTATCTATCCCCAATGTCTTATCCTTCCTCAACTATGCGTTACACTTGAGTGTGTATGGGATGTGTGATAAATAGAGAGGTCAGCTCTCTATTTATACTAATTCTCGACTTGACTAAACCCTACTAGGGCCGACCTCTCTAGGAGAGTCTAATAACACTAGTGCCCCAGAATTGCGGGGACTTTAACCCTTAGCCAATAGGAGGGTTACCCATAATGACTTGACATGATTTGTTTACATTATAGAACTTCCCGATAGGAACATCGGGGCATGACATGACTCAAGTACATCCCGGAATAAACATCGGGTTACAATATATAAGAAATACAAGTGAAATACATTCCAAAGTTACATATACATCAACACTCCCTCTTAACTAGGAAGGTATTCTTTCGACACAATTTTCAGCACAATTCTTCTTCTCTGATCTTCTGGATCATCATCGAGTCTTCGTCATCTTCAAGTCATCTTCATCTTCGGATCTGGATCATCACTGGATCTGGATCATCACTGCTGGATCATCATCACTAGATCTGGATCATCATCACTTGATCTGGATCATCACTGGGTCATTATCACCGGTGCTATCTCTTGATTCTTCTCATCATAGGAACTTATTCAGAGCTAGCCCTTTTTCATGCTGGATGTACATCTACAGAGCCAGTCCTTTTTCATACTGGATGTATTTTCACAGAGCTAGTCCTTTTTCATACTAGATGTGGCATCTACACAGAGCAAGTCCTTTTTCATACTGGATGAGTATTCACAGAGCTAGTCCTTTTTCATACTAGATGTGGGATCTACCCAGAGCTAGTCCTTTTTCATACTAGATGAGTCTTCACAGAGCTAGTCCTTTTTCATACTAGATGAGTCTTCACAGAGCTAGTCCTTTTTCATACTAGATGTGGGATCTACCTAGAGCTAGTCCTTTTTCATACTAGATTAGTCTTCACAGAGCTAGTCCTTTTTCATACTAGATGTGGGATCTACCCAGAGCTAGTCCTTTTTCATACTAGATGTGTCTTCACAGAGCCAACCCTTTTTCATGCTGGATGTGGGATCTACACAGAGCTAGTCATTTTTCATACTAGATGTGTCTTCACAGAGCCAGCCCTTTTTCATGATGGATGTGGGATCTACACAGAGGTAGTCATTTTTCATACTAGATGTGTCTTCACAAAGCCAACCCTTTTTCATGCTGGATGTGGGATCATCACATACATCTAACAATGGAAGGAACCAATCCTCTTACCATGTCACAGCTCTTACATCTAACCATGGAAGGAACCAATCCTCTCACCATGTCAGAAGGGCACAACACTTATATCTGACCATGGAAGGAACAAATCCTCTCACCATGTCAGAATGGCACAGCACTTATATCTGACCATGGAAGGAACCAATCCTCTCACCATGTCAGAAGGGCTCAACACAGGAACATCACTTCCTCTTGGGAGGAATCTCGATCTGGAGAACACCAAGCTTCTTCCTAAAGTACTCAAACTTCACCCTAGACAATGGCTTATTCAACACATCAACTATTTGTTTGTCCATTGCAACATACTGGAGCTTCACTCCTCCTCTCTGCACCATATCCCTGATATAGTGATACTTGATCTCGATATTCTTCAACTTGTCATGGAATACTGGATTCTCTGAAAACTTTACACAACTCTGGTTGTCACAGTATATACAAGTAGCATCTAACTGGAGATCAAATAAATCAGACAGTAGCTTCCTCAGCCATATAGCCTCACAACTAGCTGAACAGGTTGTGACATATTGTGCTTCAGCTGTACTCAGTGCCACACAGGATTGCTTCTTGTTAAACCAAGAGATCACACCTGATCCCATACTGAAGAAACACCCTGAAGTGCTCTTCCTATCGATGGCACTGCCTACCCAATTTGAATGAACATAACCCTCCAGGTTGATCCTTTGATCAGTCTTATACTTGAGCCCATAATCAACTGTACCCTTTAAGTACCTCAGAATGTGCTTTGGAGCAGTCAAGTGAACATGTCTTGGATCTGTCAAGTATTGGCTCAAGGTGTTCACATCAAAGTAAATATTTGGTCTCGTGTTCATCAGGTACATCAAGGATGCAATCATCTGACAATACATTGTGGCATCAATCGACTCTGATGAAGCATCACTCAATAGCTTTAGATTTGATGCCATAGCTGTGGTTGATGCCATAGCTGTGGTTGATGCCTTGTAGTCCATCATCCCAAATCTCTTCAGGATCTCTACTGCATACTTCCCTTGTCCAAGGAAGATTCCATCCATAGTCTGCCACACCTCCATACCTAGGAAATAATGCATCATACCCAAGTCCTTCATTTAGAACTCGGTAGCAAGCTTTCTCTTCGTATCAGCAAACAACCCATCCATACCTGTCACAAACAGATCATCTAAATATAGTAGAAGCATCACTGGGTTTCCATCCTTAACCTTGTAGTAAAGGTTGGAATCTGCTTTACTCTTGGTAAAGCCCAAACTAGATAGAAAACTATCAATTCTTCCGTACCATGTCCTGGGTGCCTGTTTCAAGCCGTATAGGGATTTCTTCAATCTACACACATGAGACTCCCTGTCATGTGTCTCAAAACTGAGTGGCTGCTCCATATACACTTCCTCTTCCACTACACCATTCAAGAAAGTAGTCTTGACATCCATTTGGTGTATCTTCCAGAGTCATCACTGTAGCTAGAGCAAGTACCGATTTGAGGGAAGTGTATCTAGCTATAGGTGCAAAGGTTTTTTCATAGTCTGTTCCTTCTTTTTGGGAGAAACCACGAACAACAAATATTGCTTTATATTTTTTTATGCTACCGTCTGCAGCATGCTTAATCTTGTAAATCCATTTGGAAGTTACAACTAACTTCCATTTTGGTCTTGGGACAACATCCCAAACATCATTCTTCATGATCAATTGATACTCTTCGATCATAGCATCCTTCCATTCTTTCCATTCTGCCGCTTCTTCATAATTGGAAGGTTCTTTATTAATGGAATCACACAATAATGATACATAACTGGAACAGGATCTTGTCCTCTTTCTTTCTCTGAGATTCTCTTATGGAACCCCATATCTTTCTACACCTTGGATAATTTCTCGTAGCCAAGTAGGTTTCCTCTTGTGAGGATTCTTCTCCTGAGGTGGATCTACAGGTCTTTGTGGTTCTTCAAATTCTTGATCTTCTTCTTAAGTTTCTTCGTTCATGATTGTATCATGAATTCTAGGTGCTTCTGCTTCTTCAGGTTCTTCAGCATGTTTCTTTTTGGATTTGATGTAGGTTGAATCTTCATCAAATGTTACATCCCTGCTGATGTCAATCTTCTTGAACCCTGGGAAGTATATTCTGTAAGCCTTCGAGCTTTCAGAGTATCCCACAAATATACCCTTCTTTCCTTAAGGATCTAATTTTGTCCTCTTCTCTTTTGGAATGTGTATGTACACTGGACAACTGAATATTCTGAGATGGATGACTTCTGGTTTCTTGCTGGAGAAGACTTCTTCAGGAGTCTTTTTCTCGAGTGCTTTGTGTGGAGTACAGTTCTGTACATACACCGCTGTTCTGGCTACTTCTGCCCAAAGATGCATAGGAAGATCTTGATCATGAAGCATAGCTCTTGCAACTTCCATGATGGTTCTATTCTTCCTTTCTACAATCCCATTTTTTTGTGGATTATATGGGGTGGACAAATCCCTCTTAATACCTGAGTCTTTGCATAATTCTTTGAATTCATTTGATGTGAATTCTCTGCCATTATCTGATCGAAAAGTCTTGATCTTCTTCTCGGTGTGATTCATGATCAAGGCTTTGAATTCCTTGAACTTGCTGAATACTTCATCTTTGTTCTTCATGAAGTAAATCCATGTCTCCCTAGAAAATTCATCAATGAAAGAAACATAGTAAACATACCTGCTTAATGAACTTGATGACATTGGTTCGCATACATCGGAGTGGATGATTTCCAAGATTCCTTTTTCCTTGCTCTTGCTACTTGGAAATGTCTTCTTTGTATTCTTTCCTTTCGCACATCCTTTGCAGACTCCAGCATGTTTTGCTTGAATTTCTGGAAGACCTTCAACAGATTTGCTTGCAAGTGATAGTGCTCTATAATGCACATGTGAAAGCCTTCTATGCCAAAGCTCATTTGGTTCTACTGAGTCATGAACCAAAGCTTGTTCTGGTTGTCCCTTCAACTTGTATAAACCTCCTTCTTGTTCCCCAATTACTATTGCATCATCAAAAGTCTTTCCCTTTGGCCACATAAGAACTTGGCCATCTACGAAAGCAACCCTCATTCCTTTTGCATCCAATGTAGATATGGAGAGGAGGTTCTTCTTTAGTCCTGGAACAAATAATACATTCTTCATCTTCATATAATTTCCAGAGTCTAGTTTATAGGAGGATTCACCACTACCTTTTATTGGATACTAGTGCTCATCCCCAAATTTCACCTTGTGAGGTGACTCATGTTCAAATAGCTTCACAAATGATTCTTTGAATCCCATCATGTGCTTGGAAGCACCACTGTCTATGAGCCAATCATTGCTTCCATGTGAAACAGTTCCCATGAGAGCGGAGATCAGCACATATTCTTCCTCATTTGAAGAATCATCACTTTTTCATCTGATTCTCTTTGTGGAAGGTTCATCATCCTCTGTAGCATGAGCATGATGTCTTCTCTTGTTTCCCTTCTTCTTTAAGTTCCCTTTATTATGGCAGAATTTGGATATGTGACCATTTTCATCACATGTGTAACATCTAATAGTAGACAAATCTCTTCTAGAGTGTGAGATCTTACCTTTGGAGTGATGATGGTTCCTTCTGGTTTTCTTGGAGTGAACTGTGAGAGCTTGATCTTCATTTCCCATCTTCTCTTCTCGAGCTGCTATCCGAGCTTCTTCTTGAGAGCATTCTTCCCATAGTCTGCTGAACTTGACTAACTTCTTTCTGGCACAAATCCCTTGAATGAAAGAGTCCCGTGATCTAGGGAGATCATTCAAGGTGGTCATCACAATCTTTGCATTTTCCATTTCTTCATCTACTGCTTCTAGTTGTTCCTTGATCTGAGATACCCTTGTAAAGTAAGACTGTATGGTCTCAACATTCTGGATCTTTACATTATTCAATTGGTTTCTCAGAGTCATCTTCCTATTTATGTTCTTCCCTTCAAAAAATTTGGTTAGGGCATCAAACATAGATTTAGGTGTCTTGAGGGAGGACACCTGGGGTATGAGGTGATCCTTGATTGAATCAGCAATAATCCTTTTTGCCATAACCAACTTCTTCTTATGTAAGGCCTTAGCCTCATCTCCCTCTGGAACTAGAACCTCCTCATTGATATAGGAGTCCAACTCATTTTCTTCCAGGACCAGGGAGATCCTATACTTCCAGGCTCGTAAGTTATCAGCTCCCTCAAGCTTTTCATCAAGCTTGGTATGATGAAACATTTTAACTGAGAACCTAAAATGGAAATACAAAAGATTTATATCTTACCAGGTCAAGATGTTGGATCTGAATTTAGAGTTGAAATCCTGCAGTGTTGGATCAGGAGCAGATTAGGTTTTTTTTTCCGGAGTTTTGTCCAACAAAATGCTTTGAATTTGATCCCTAACTTTTATTTTGGGGAGGAGATCGATCCAGGCCCAGGCTCACTGAAAAATTCCACTTTTGTGGAAAGCCCTAATTTCCAGTAGCAGTGTCAGGTCCAAAACTGAAAAACCTCAGAATTGGATTCTGCTTTGACAGAAAGATGCGCCCTAAGGAGGAGAGTTAATCCAACCTTCTTTTGCTGAAAATCTGTGGAGGAAGATCCACAAAGTAGGAAACCCTAGTTCCCGTAGCTACACAGTGTCTTCTTCTCAGGTTATCTCTGATACCATGTTAGATTTTTATCATTAAGTTAGCAATACATTAGGATCTTTAACTGAGAGAATAACAAGCACATCAATCAAACACAAGAGACAATGAACACAGTGTTTATCCTCGGGGAAACCATAAATGGTGAAAACCCCGCAACTTCCTCAGAGATAGAATCAACACCAAAAGTAGAACCCAAAATAGTAAGTGATCTCCCGACAGCAGTAACCTTCTTTCTATCTAGCCCCAGTGTCTTCTCCTTCCTCAACTATGCACTACACTTGAGTGTGTATGAGATGTGTGATAAATAGAGAGGCCAATTCTCTAATTATACTAATTCCCGACTTGACTAAACCCTACTAGGGCCGACCTCTCTAGGAGAGTCTAATAACCCTAGTGCCATGGAACTGCGGGGACTTTAACCCTTATCCAATAGGAGGGTTACCCACGATGACTTGACATGACTTGTTTACATTATAGAACTTTCCGATAGGAACATCGGGGCATGACATGACTCAAGTACATCCCGGAATAAACATCGAGTTACAATATATAAGAAATACAAGTAAAATACATTTTGAACTTACATATACATCAACAACAATAAATAAAGAATACTCGTTGTCCAAGAAAAGAAAACAAAAGTTTTTATGGGTAAACAAATTTGTACCATGAACATGATGCTTAGTTATTTTGTTAGTCCATGTGGCAACATACAACACTATTGTTCATAGTTAAATTTTCTTTTAAAATCAAATGTTTTTTTAATAGTCTCTATTTTTTATTAAGGATTTTAATAAAAAAATTATTTATTTAAATTCTTATTGGATTTATATTGTTGATGTTTGCCTTGGTTTTTCTATCCCAATAAACTTCCTTGTCCTGCTCACAACTTTGTTTTAATATGTGTTTGGTGGTCGGTGGGAAATCTTTTCACCAAAGACAAAAATTATTATTGTTGCCATTGCAATCTTAATGCTCAAATTGACAATGCAGACAATGGATGTGATTTATCCCTGGCCTCGTGAGTCCCCAACCAATTTCCCAATCCATGACACACCACCTAGATAATTTGTACCTCTCCTTTTCCATTGTATTATTTTTTTAGTGATTACGACGAGGATGGGGGTCATCCTCACCATCCATTGGCAGATCTTATGATGGACTGGGTTATCTTTATTCCCATATTGAGCATTTTGTGCCTAGTTCACTCTATGATCATCTCATTTTTACTTCGTAAACACTACCATCCACATGGTGCTCCTTGCCCATGACCTCATTGCTGAATTAACTATGTATTGATTTGATATTTCCTATCTTTCTGCTATTGAAATCGACCTAGTACGAGCCTAATGGATTCCTAAGTGAACAAGGAAAATGAGTGAATTCGGGTTTTTGTGATCATGTTCCTCTTAATGGTGTGATTGTTGGTATTCAAGGAGAGTCCATGGCATCCGATCTGTCCCACTTCCCTCAGGATGAGTTGATTGAGATTTTAGTTCTCTGTTTTGATGGAGATTTCAACCATAACTATGACACTGCTTTCATTATTGAGTTATCCCTTTCTAGTGGACATCTTCTTAGTCAATACATTTTTCGGGTCTATGATTCTGGATATTGGGGCTGTGTTACTGCAGCATTCAACATCATGTGTTAGAATGTAGTTCAAACTTCAACACCAATAGTCTAATTTTTAAGATAGCTAAACAATCCTCTTCAATAGTTTCAGGTTTGATGTTTGAAGATTGTTGAATACATTTTCTTTAGCAGTTTAGTGTTTGAAGTTGTTCATCCCAGTTCTCCTTTGGAATTTTCAGAAAATTGAAAAATAGTTTATTTTGGCAGTTTTATGTAGAAGATTGGTTCGCGAAACTCTTCTTTGGCACTAGATCTTGAAGGTTTATTAAGGAATTTATTCTTTGGAAAGTTCTATATTGTGAATATTTCTTTTGGAAATTCTCCTTTGGCATTTACATCTTGAAAGATTACTCAGGTTAGTGCTCCTTTGACACTATGTCTAGAGATCTTATTTGGGAAACTCTCCTGGCAGGTTCCATATTGAGAAGGTTGCTTTGGGCATTTCTCCTTTGGCGGGTTCTATAGTGTGAAGTCATATTTGGGAAATTATCCTTCGATAGGTTCTATATTGAGAAGTTGTCTTTTTGGGAAATTCTCCTTTGGCAAGTTCTCTCATAATAGCTATGTTTTTAAAAGATCGCTTCTAGCAATTCTATTTTGTATTTTTTTGTAATCCTGCTACATTCAACAATTTCTCTGAGCAATTCTCCTTTGGTACTTACTTCAAGATTTAGGAAATTATTGATTGATATTTATTTTGTCAAAGATTGTTTAGATCAAGAATATTTTTGTAGTACTTCATAATTAATAGGGATACATCTTTTTTAGTAGTTCTTCTTCAAATAATGCTTGAGTGAATATTGTTATTGTATATCAATGTGAATCTACAAATTCACTTTTCTTTGGGCATTGTGTATTAGAAGGAATGCAAAGAGCATATTAGAAGTTGCTTTCTAGTGATAATTGTATGTTGCAATCATTATAGTTACCACAGTTAAGGCATGAGTATTTGAATGGAGTACAAAGATCAAGACATAGTATCATGCATTCAAGTACAAAGACATCCCAGAGTAATAACATATTAGTCATAACTCATGTCTTTTTTTGCAAGAGCACTACATGTATCAATATACACATCCATCTAAAAGCTATTTAAGTGAAACATTGTATTTTCTAACTGAAGCTTCCATCAAATCACCAACCACCGATTTGTACAGACAAGACATACTCCAAATCTATTTAAATGGAAAGTTGTACCTAAATCTATTAGCAGGGACTTTGCAGCTATGATGCTCTTGTTTTAAAATGAAATCATCCAATAGATTCAATGTTACCTAAAAGACTAACATTATCGCGTTATATTAAGTAGAAGAGATAATTTGATATTAGTTTTTTTATAGAAAGTTTTAATATTGTATAATATTAATGCATATAAATTCCTTTTAAGCCTTGTTATTTACAATGTTTTTTTCCACAATAATAGTCATGTAAAATAATTTTTCAACCCAAACAACTAGTCATATAAGAGAATTTTTCAACCCAACCATAGGTATTAACTACAAATAGAACCCCTAAGCTAGGATATGAGGCCACCAAAATAAAGGAAACACCTACAGGCTTCTCTCTCTCTCAACCCAACAAATTTGCTCCCATGCTTAGCCAATATTCTCACCACTGAGCACTTAGGTACCTAATTCAACCATCCCAGCCATGGAACTATATTCCACTACCTCACAAAACAAAATGACGACCTACTCTTTCTCTACTCAATAGTCCATTAAAGTAACTAACCCTTACAACGCTCTTCAATGTGTGCAAAAATATCCCAACTTATTATATGCTTTTAGACAACTTTATGTAACATCAAATATGGTTTCTCAAGCATCCTAGAGCCACACATAAACAATTGGTGTTTAGGTTCATATCTTGCCTAACCACTATGCTCACTGAAAATAATCCCCTTTTCCTCTAATGTTTACAAGTTCCTCTTCACAATGCTAAATTTTGGTTAATTTCACAGTCTAGTAAAAGACTATGGAGAAAAAAAACAACACGAAAGCTATGTAGTGTATGAATTCTACATGGAAAATGTGTGATAGAGTCAAATGGATATGAGATGATTCGTGAACAGAAAACTAACATTAATTCTTAACATAGAAGGAATGACTCTTACATTTTTCATAAAGGTATATGCAATATCCCATGATTCCATAACTTCATGAGAAGATTTTCCCACCAACCTCATACATGCATTCAATGATTGGATTTAAGAATTCAAAATGAGGTAAATGGTTCATCAATGCACATGGTAAAAATGGGTGATTTCTAAGGTTGGAACTTGGAAAAAGAGGATTTAATTTTCCATATGCCCCCTTTCTTCTTCCCCTCTAGTACAATCACAACCCCTCTAGTGCTCTTTACACAACATGTTAGGATTTATAATCCTCCCTTGTCCAGATATAATCTATTAGATCATTTTCCTAACTTAGGAGTAAGTTGCTAGAGTTTGGTGCCACTGGTGCCACCAATGTGCCCCATTGGTGCCATCAGTGTGCCATTTGGTGCCACCAGTGCCATTCCCTACATTTTAGGAGCGACATTGAGTGTCACCAGCAACCTCCATCAGCTGGTTGTGGTAGGTAGGTAGTTACTAGGTTAGGCTTCAATTACAATCCAGTTAGATGCCCTTTAGCTCAATTAGTGCCAGTATTTCATGGCTGCATGGGAGTAGGCGCCATTTCTCACCTACTTCATCAGTTTAACTGATTTAACGGATTGATAGACTGAATTAGACATGTGGAGTTAGACTAGTGAGCTTCGATAGTGATTTAAACACTTATAGTTAGCCAGTCAGTTAGGATTGAGGTGGTAGATTCGAATCTTATCCACATGATTCGAATTCTCCTTATTGTAACACTATTGTATACTGCTGGGATTAATGAAGATTAATGTTGTAATTTGCAGATCAATTCTTATCGGTTTTATCTGAAATTTGTCTTGTTCAGTGTACATTGTTCTTACTATTCCACTACGAAATTATACCTTTCAATTGCACTCATTGCCTGTAGATCAATGGTTCAATAATTCAAACATGGTATCAGATCCTTGTTCAGGATAGCAACAAGTCTGTCTCATCTCCATTGTACACCAGAAGCAGCTGGGTTTCCACATAAATCTTGCAATCTTTTCCTTACTAACTCTGGATTTGTCCAGGGAAGTCTCTGTAGGTGTGACTGACCCTAAGAAAGTGTACATACCGAGATGGAAGGCTTGATTCTAACATGATTGCAAATTGTTTTTGGTTTTTGCAGTAATACATGTAGGTACCTACATAGCTTGTTGAAGAATAGATTGTTCAGAAGAAATATTGATGGATTCCTTAGATCTTGTACCCCATATCCTTACACCCTTCAACTATGTTGATTGGAGAGCAAATATGTAGGTATCCTTGCACAATATTGGCTTGTTTAGGATGACAATGGGCAGAGAGCCAAAGCCTCTTCATCCTACTAAGAAAAATAAGTTCTTGAATCAGTTGGATGAAGCTTTTGGCTTCCTATGCACTCACATCTCCCAGGATATTCTCTTTCACCTTAAGGGATTAAATTCTCCTAAAGAAGCTTGGGAGAAGCTCGAATAATTCTTTGGAAAACAAGATGAGATTCGAGGGCGCATATTGGAGAATGAGCTAATTGCATTGCAGCCCAACATTTTTGAAACTATCCAGCAGTTTTTCACAAAATTCAAGTCACTAGCACTGCAATGTAAACGATACAAAATAGAGAGGAAATATGAGCAATGGGTTCTATTAGTACTAATAAATCTTGGCTCATAGTACTATGTCTTTGTCTCTACCTTCCATTCTGGAAGAGCTTCCATCCACAATTGGAAGATGCCTTCTCTAGATGGTTTTGATGAGTCTTCAATACAAGAGAAGGATAAGTTGGTTCAAATGGGAGTGCTTCAAACTTCTAAGAATCAAGCTCTTTTTATGTCATACTCAACCAATGTGTAATATAAAGGGAAGCACAAGGGGAAGGAGCCCAAAGTCCTTGATTCAAATCCAAAAGAGAATTAGAAGTCTTCTAAAGGAGGCTTGAGTTCCAAAAAGAAGAAAAATATTGAAAAGACTAAGTGTGCTTATTGTATGAGAGGCTTTCATCCTGAAATCTAGTGCATGAAGAAGAAAATCGACCAACTTTAATCCCCCATTGAATAGAAAAATATTTTCCTTCCACAAGGAGCAAAGAAGTTTGATGTTGGACCACCGAAAGAAGATCATGAGAGATGGCAGGCCTTACTCAGTCGAAAGCTTACTTGATTGATTCTGGAGCATCCAACCACATGGTTTCCTCCAAGGAATCCTTCTCCACTCTCACTCTATTAGGAGGACCTAGCATTCACATGGGAGATGACTCCCAAATCCCAGCCGTAGGAAGAAGTTCAGTTAAAATACAACACAGTGAGTTCACGAATGTTCTCTATGTGCCCTCTCATGTAGAAAATTTGTTGTCTATATATCAGATGACCCATATAGGAAATCCCAAGAGAGTTACATTCAATTCTGACTCAGTTGAAATCACAGAAAAAGCTACTGTAAATCTCATAGTGAAATGGATTGCTAATCATGCCACAAAGGCTTATGAGTTCTCTCATTTTTTTCCTATTTCACATCCTACAACTCTATTGACTCATGATAACAACACCAGCAAGATATGGCATGAGATATTTGGGCATCTCAATTTCAAATATCTCCAGCAACTCCACAATGAAAAAATGGTTGAAGGCTTGCCTCTCATCCAAACATCAGATGGAGTATGTCCTGGTTGCTTGGTAGGTAAGCATCCAAAAAAGAGGTATGAAGTTGGGAAGGAAACTAGGGCTTCCTATACACTCGATTTGATACACAGTGATGTGTCAATACCAATACCTACAACATCAATTAATGGTTCTAGGTATTTCCTTACTTTTATTGATGATTGTTCTAGGTTATGCTGGGTATATTTCATGAAACAGAAATCAAAAGTATTTGGAATTTTTAAAGTTTTTAAAGCTTTGATTAAGAATAGTTTCAGGAAAAATATCAAGTCCATAAGATCAGATAATGGAGGTGAATACATTAAAAGAGTTTTTCAGGATTATTGTGATTCAGATGGGATTCAAATGGAACACTCAATTCCATACACACCATAGCAGAATGGTGTGGCTGAGAGGAAAAATAGATCATTGAAGGACATGGAAACCTATCTTATCTAAGCCAAGAATATTCCTCCTTCTCTTTGGGAAGAAGCTGTAAACTATGCTTCATACATACAGAATAGAGTGCCTCATAAACCAGTGGTTGGGGCCACTCCATTCGAAGCACTGCATGGGAATAAGCCCAATGTCTCTCACTTGAAATTTTTTTGTTCCAAAGCTTGGGCCAGAATACCCATTGATAAGAGAAAGGCCTTCCAATCCTAGAGTAGTGAATGCATACTACTAGGATATGTTGAGGATGAAAAAACATATAAGTTGATGGAACTTGCAGCTAGGAAATGCTTCATTGAGTGCACTGTTTAGTTTGAAGAAGATCAGTTGTTTGACATACTACCATCTGAATCACAAGAAGGTATAACCACTCTTCCACTACCTTTTGATGATGATGTTTTTTCACATGTTTTAGTTTCAGATGAAGAGGAGAAAGATTAACACGATCTTGGTATTAAGGTTGAACCTCATGAGATTCTAGATCCAGATCCAACTCCCATCCCAAATAAGTGGCCTAAGCCTAAATGGGCCCAAAAGCTCATTGTTGCAGCTGGGGATGGTGCTGGGAATCCAGAAGACAAAAGGAGAAAAAGGTCCCAGTGTCAGAATGAGCATGTTTATCTCTCTCATAGATTTGCTCTCTATAGAGTGGTGTAGAAAGGTTCTAGGAAAGTGCTACTTGATGATAACAAATGATCAACCATTTTTCCCATAGAATAAGATTGAGCATTCCTTTCCTCCTCCAGAAAGAACAAACACATACCACATCCATTAGATCGAAAGAACATTGAGAGGTTCACATGCACAACTTCAGGATGTTGTTGAACAAAAGAACCATACTGCTGCATAGTGCTACAAATTGCAATAGAGTTTTTGCAAGTTATTTCCCAAAGAGGAATATTTTTTTCTCCTAAGAATAACTTGTATGTCCCGTTCCTGCTTATTTTGAGGGGGGGGGTGTTCCCATGGGAATTTGCCCTATTTCCTCGGTTTATTAAGCGGATTTTTAATTCTTTTATATTGTAATGGGTGAATTTTGGCCTTGTTTATAGGGCCCATAATTGTCCAAGTTAGGATTAAGGGGGGGGGGGTGTTAGGATTTATAATCCTACCTTGTCTAGATATAGTCTATTATATCATTTTCCTAACTTAGGAGTCATTTGCTAGAGTTTGGTTCCACTGGTGCCACTGGTGCCATTGGTGCCACTAGTGTGCCCCATTGGTTCCATCAGTGTGCCATTTGGTGCCTCCGATTCCATTCCCTACATTTTAGAAGCCACTTAAAGTGCCACCAACAACCTCCATTAGTTGGTTGTGGTAGGTAGGTAGTTATGCTAGGTTAAGCTTTAGTTGCATTCAGTTAGACATCTTTCAACTCAATTAGCACCATTCTTGCATGGTTGCATGGGAGTAGGATCTATTTCTCACCTACCTTGTCATTTTAACTGGTTTAACTGATTGATAGATTGAATTAGACATGTGGAGTTAGACTAGTGAGCTCTGATAGTGATTTAGACACTTCTAGTTAGCCAGTCAGTTAGGATTGAGTTGGAAGATTCGAATATTATCCACATGATTCGAATTCTCGTTATTGTAAAACGATTGTATACTGTTGGGATTAATGAAGATTAATGTTATAATTTACTGATCAATTCTTATCATTTTTATCTGAAATTTGTCTTGTTCAGTGTACATTGTTCTTACTATTCCATTGCAAAATTCTACCTTTCAATTGAACTCATTTCCTGTAGATCAATGGTTCAATAATTCAAACACAACCATCTTGAACCATTTTATTAATTTTCAACATAATATTTACATAGTCTTTGTGTCATCATTATAATCCAACCACATGGCCCATATACAAATATTTACATTATACATGCCTAGCCATTCATTAGTTGGGCCTTGGCTTTTAGCTCTGCACTAGGGATTCATACTAGCATATTTACATCATTTTACATAATATGATTTAATACATTCCAAAGGTTAAATTGAGGTTATTATAGTTCCCTTCCCTTTGGAATAACACCATCTTTAATGTTTCCTCAAAATCAGAAAAAGGGATATACCTCTCTCATGGCATCCTCCAACCCCCATGTAGCCTCATCGGGACCAAAGTGCGTCAACTACACCTTTACCTATTTGATGGCTTGATTCTAAAGCAATGTTACTTTCCTATATATGATGCATAATGGATCTGTTTGGAACTACCCCCAGGTTTCATAGGAATCACATCCTAATAAATAACATGGTTAGAAGCATGTACATATTTCTTATGCAAATGTGCATGAAACATTATGATCTTGTATTGGAATGCAACACGATTCTATATGAAACTGACCCTATCATCTCAAGCACTTCAAATGGCCCATAATATCATGGTGACAACTTGGCACATCTTCTAATCTTCAAGGAATTTTTCCTTGGTCTTGCTTAGAGGTAAACATGATCCCCAACATTAAATTCCATATGCACTCTATTCTTATATGCATAGGTTTTCTATATATCTTGCTGTTGGGTTATGAAATTGACATCTTTTTCTATTCTTTTCCCTCACTTTTAATCCCTTACCGCTTACCAAAGACCTTGTATTTAATTCTTGTAAATCTTTAATTGTGAGATTTTGATTTAAAGTGTTTTCCATTGCATCTCTCATTATTTCATTGATTGTGATTAACATTAGGAAATATTAGAGCGTTTTTATTTATATTTGAATAATGACTCATTTTGGGAACTTCTTTAGATCCATGTTTTACAAATGTGGGAGTTGACCACCACTAACCATGTATCCACTTTGGAGAAAGATATTCATTATGGGCGATATATTTTTATAAATCCATTATTCTACCTTTCCAATATGTTTCAAATTATGATTTTAAATTATTTGAAATCAAAAGGGGAAAATTAGTGGTGGATATGAGTGCATATTTGGCTTATCTACAAATATTTAAAGACCTCCATTTATTATATGATGGATATAAGAAGACAAATACTATTAGAAGTCATTTGGGATGATTTTTGGGCATGTTGTTATGACCCACTTCTTCAAATTCATATTTGACTTTCAAAGGAATCCTAAATAGCATGGGAGTTAGCAAAGATCATGGAATTAGCTTTGAATTCCTATTTATTAGCAAATTGTTGAAACTATTGAGGATATTTTGGATCTTCATTTATTATTTGTTATAGAAAACTCATGTATAAAAGGGAGTCCCTTCTTCATTCTATGCAGATGTTGCTTATATCATTTATCCAATTCATAATGGAATATATTATTTTTCTCAACATCTTGTGTTGATGTAGATTGCAGTTCTATTATTTTCTATGTTGTGTGATTCAAGTTATGATGTTGTATATTTTAGTTTGTTGTTCTCTTCTTAGGAGAAAGAGATTGCTCCATGATATCAGAGCATTATGTAGTGTTATTTTATTTTTTTCACGTGTTTTAGTTTATATTTGCAAGCATGATTTATTTAATTTCCACAAGTGTGATTTATTTCCTTGCGATGCATGGTGTGTTTTCATTTTCGAAATGTCATTTCAATTCATAATTTAGTTTTTATCGGATATTTCATAAGTGATTGAGCTAACACCAATTTATTAAGTATGTGATTATTTATTTATGCAATTTCATTATATGAACAATATTTTACTTTTACTTTTGCAAGATAAGTTAATTTCTTTTACTGTTAGCAATATATTAGTCGTTTAATTTTGCAAGGTGTGGATTCATAAGATTTCAATATTGTTTAGGAAATAAACCTTATGTTCAACATGTTTGGAAAATACGAAGGGGTGTTTCTTAGTTAGTTTGATTAAGTTGATTTTCTTGTTTTACATTTGAATTGAACATTTTACTTCATTGCATCTCATATTGGATAAATCAACACAAATACCAAGCTCTGTAGCCTACACACACATTGCGCGACATATCTCAAGTTTTTCGACCTCGGGTTGACAATTAATGATTGATATTTTTAATTACTAATGTTATTAATCAACCCAACATTTCGACGCCATTGTTGGGGAGGTGTTAAGGGTGCAATAGTAAATATTGTATGGTTTTATTTGGAAAATTGTATTCGAATTTGTACATGGTAATTGTTGAAATGAAGCCTTCTATGCATCCCATACATAGTGTTTGCATTTTTTTTAAATTAGAATCGCGAATAGAAGTGACTTGTATATAGAGAAAAAGGAACTCTAATATGAGAGGTAATAACCAACACCTTTACTCTAATTATTTTTAGCGATGAATACCAACCCTTATGTATACAAGAAATGTAGTTTGCATTTAAATTAGAAGTGTTTTTGTGATGCAGTAAGAACCGCCCATATTACAAATTTCTATATTGCAAGGAAGTTGACATGAGGAAGAAGGCATTGGTGAATGAATGTTTCATTGGAGAAGGAGAAAAGAGATGTAAAAATATTTGAAGGTTTATTTTGGTCAATTATCAATGTATGTGCTTAATTTCCATATTTTTTAGTATCTTGGGTTGATCATATCTCAATAAATATATCATTTCTAGGATTTGTAGTAGAAGCTGCAAAACTTTTGTGTAGGTCAATCTAGGGATCAAGTGATTGAAATTTTTTGTACATAGATGTAATAGATTGAAAATTTCATGATTACAATAATTCACACATATCCATATCATCATTTGGGAGAAACTATTTTTAATCACACTCTTGTAGTATATTGGCTCAATGACCACATTGAAAACATAGTTGGGACATTCATGTTTTGGGAGATAACATGGGTATATTTTAAAAAAATTTTTTTATTAAAAATATCCCTTGAAATCTAGTTTCTAAACTAATTTGAATCACTCAATTTGGATAACGAATGAAAAACTTATGATCAAAACAATGACTGGATGTAGAGCAGGAAACTCAAGAATAGAGTTGGGACAAACACTTTTTCTATGTCTAAATGGATAAATTTTCCAAACATGTTCTTAGAGAATATTATCCTATGAATCTATTTACAACTCAATTTCAATGACTCAGTTTCGATATCACGCGAGAAAGTTATGCCCAAAATACTAATTGTCTATCCTAAATCAATAATCCTAGAACTTTGTTTCTTAGAGTGTTATATTTGACTCTTTAATTATTATTGTACTCAAAACCTATTTATATTGGATATACATGGATATAATTTCATATCCAAGTGTAACCAAATAAATACTTCATCAAACAAAAACTTTATGTCTAAAACCATGATTGTTGGTCTATGTAGGAATTGGAAAACACATATAACATGTAGGTTGTTCCTTAGAGGATTTGACATATCATTTTAATACATTTTTAAAACCTGTACCTACTAGAGATATCCCTCTGAATATAATTTAATTTTTATTCTCAACCACTCAAATCAGGTGTCAAACATATAATTTATCATCGAAATACTACTAGGTAGTCTAGGATGGACACCACACCTCAACAAGTAAAAAGTGCATTTTACTTTGTTTATTTTCCTTGGATTTGTTTTATAAATAAAATTTGTAAATTTTTTGCATATGTATTGGATGAAGAGGTACCATGTACCCCTCCTCTTCCATAATCTCATGTTTTATTGCAAGTAAGTGCTATTTTTTTGCAAGTCCCTAGAGGATCAAGAAGGTCAATCCATGCACCAATGATTCTTGAAGACACCATTTCATACCAAATGGGCATGACCTCAAGAAATCCAATAATGAATATGAAACATCATGAGATGTTGTGCCATGTTTGAAGCTAAATAATATTAGTATAGTAGTGTTTCAGTTCAAGACAACAACAACAAGACTTGTTCATACAAGTTACAGGTGGATACAGAATGAGACAAATCAAGAATTATTGAAATAACTTGAAGAATGATTTTATAAAATTCAAGGGACATTGACTACATCAACCATGCCATTGATACCAAAGAATCCTTTTAGGATACCTAAGGTTCATCATGCTCATTCTCCAACACCATGGTATTCCTATGCATTTCCTTCTTCCCAGTTCGATATACATGCATGTTGAATTTAATAAAACTTTCATTTTATTATGTGGTCGAACTTGAAATCCAATAATATTTCATCATGAATATCATTTATGTTACCATTGTCATCAAACCAGCTTCATCTCCCATAAATTCCTACTTTTATCTCCACCACCCCTAAATACACAATAAATTTAGTGTGGCCCTCTTACAATGGTAGGTTTTCTCACTGTCCTACCCCATCTCAAAATCATAAAATTAATGGTGAAAACCTATTTCAGGTGCTAAGACCTTGGAATGCTTGAAAACTAACTTGTTGGTAGACATTCCTTGGGAATAAAACTTTTTTTTATTGTGAAAACCCTATGGGCATAGTCAAACAAATATTGTTTGAAAACCAACTTACTGGTGGACAAGGTTTGCAAATAAAATAATAAATAAATAATTCCATCCAAGTTTCTCTTTGAATAAAAATTTATAAGGTATGTTGCTACATTAGAAGCTTGTTTTGGATCTCCTTATCCCACTTTCTCCAAATTCCACACCACTCTTTCTTGCAAAGTTTTAACACCATTGTGGATCATCACAGATTTCGTGCATGCAAAATTCATGCCATTCTCAGGTAAGTGTAGTTATGCTTATTTTTCCTTATTTTTATTCAAGTTCATTGAATGCTATTGTATTTGGGAAAGCACTTATGCCTCTGTTCTACTTCCTCATCATTTGATATGTTCCCAAGGGTAATAAAAGTCATCAGTTTGGTAGGGGGGCATAATACCATCATCACTCTTACACTGTCCATAATCATCCATTCCATTCAAATCCTTCACCACTCTTTTTGAACCATGGCACCCTCTTATTCTACTATCCCAATATCAAGAAACCTTGTTGTTGACACACAAGAACCAATAGTAAGAATACAAGGGAAATTTGCTGTTGCTACACAAGAACCAAGTTCAAACCAAAAGTAGTTGATACACATGGACAAGCCAAGGAGACCACTGGAAAAAATAAATGTGCTTCTCCAAAAGAACCTAAAGTAGAAGAAGATGTTATAGAGTCCATTTCTTCATAGGCATATGCTCCCATAAAGAACATAGGTATGATTTCTTTGGTTCATTTCCATGGTTTACCTCTTCCAAGTTGTTGTGAATAGAAATCATGTTGAGACATATTGGAAACCACATGTTTGGTAGTTTGATGGTAGAAGTTTGTTGGGTAAATCATGCCACAAGACCATAACAGAGATTTGATTGTTATTTCATGCTTGAACCAACACCTTAGTACAGTTTAGAGAATCCACTTCAACATATTTCCACTAGAGCATATTGAACAGGTACAAGTGTATGGAGACGGGTTCATTTTCTCTCCCTTTTTAATTCATAACATGTAGTAAAATGTGTTACACTCTCTGAGTAAGGGAAGAAAACTCATAAATTCTTTGAGACTATTTGTCATAAATTCTACACCAACCAACATTGACAGAAATAAAAATGAGTATTGTCCTTGGAAAAAGGATAAATTTAAACTAGGGAGATTATTGGGATACACAACAACACATGAATCTTGTTGAAGTAGTCTTGAAGGTAATTCGTGACATGACAAAATCAACCATCAATCCTTTAGTGGTTTTATAGAATATTAGTATTGAAGGATTAGATTGCCATTGTTTATGTGTTATAAATGAATGAGCTGAGACTCATGGCCATGCCTAGATAATTTGGGGAGCTCTAAGAAGTGCTTTCCAAGTATATGTTTTTGAGCATAATAGTTCAACTCATTAGAATACACATGATTCTTTGCCATTTCTGTTGCTATGTTAGCTTTATATGTTCCTAAAGATGAGTGAGGTTTCTCTCTAAAAATTTTATTTGTTGACATTTGATATGTGGGATGTTTATTGTCTCATTTGTTTAAAGTGGTTATGAGTTGTTTAAAGGATGTTTTGGAACATATAATTGAAGGTGCAACAAAAACATGCGTGGAAAGAGGGGATCTAAAATCTATCACAAGTTTTCTATGTGTACAAGGAGTAAAAGGAGGGGATCTAAAATTGGAATTCCTATGTTTTCAAAGAATCCTACCCCAACATAATGAAATATATGTAAGTACTCTCTTATGGATGTTACAACCTCAAATTTCATTTTTTGATGAAAGAATGGATGGGACTAGTGCTTCAGATCTGTCCTATTAGAAAACACTTTAACATTTTCATAGAGTATGCCTTAACCAATTACATGGACTCGTTATGAGGAGTGTATTATCCAACAAATTTTATTTGACAAGGGAGGAGTTTTTTTCAAGCAACAAGAAGTGTGAATTTCATAAAATATATAACAAAGAGACAATAGTATTTATAAGATGTCCTTAAGATAGTTCATGGGAAGATTACAACTAGCACTTCTGAGCAATAGTGACCCAAACAAAGTATTTCCTTCATCAACAATTGGTTCCAACAATGGTGAGAATATTTCCTTAAATCCTAGGAACTAGCAATCATTTGTTTCATGTAGCAGCATGATTTGATATTGAAAGTGGAATTGTTTTCCTACCATGTATTTTTCCAAGGACATAAAAAGTGCTCAGTTTGGGGGAGTTGAGAGACTTAGGTTGACTTATGGGTTTCCTATTATTACCACACAAGCACTGGTAGTAGGTAATGAAGCATAAAAACAATACTAAATTATTTTTATGGTGTCTCAAAAATGCAAAAATATAGAAATTTATTTGTTCATATATCGATATTCATGAATTGAGTTTTTATGATTTTTTACAAGGAGAATCGACAATTTATATAAGGCATGCTTGCAATTTTTTTCCAAAACCCAATTTTTACTTTGTGGGAAATCAACCTTTTCCAATTTGCTACAAAACATAACTCACCAAAACCCTCTAGCTACAAAAGTTGTAGGATACCTATAGTGGCTTATATCATTCAAACTGTGAACCCATTGGCCCACACAATTTGGAGGGGAAATGCAATAAGGTAAGATGAACAATCCTGTAATGTTTCAAGCAAACCTAGTTCACATTCTTTGAGACATTGACCACTATCACCTACAATAATTTTTTCTATATCTTGAGATCTTTGCATTAGATGATTGTTATTTTTGGTGAGGAGAAACAATAAATAAGCACAAACATGCTGCCAAATTTCACAAAAACCTAGTTCATAGTTTTTGAGAAATATTTTTTATCACTTTGCTAAAAAATAGTCACCCACAAAATTCTTGCTACATAAGCTGCATAAATAGCATATGATGTAGAATATGCAGAAGTTGGAGGAGCTGTAGAACAAGCTTATTGTTAGCAGATTTGCTATAAGTATTATTTTGAGGTTGTAATGGCTATGGGAATAAAACATAAGATGGTCTAGATAACCTTGGTTTGATATTGGATCACTTGTTTTTGTTTATTATTGGCTAATGAAATGATGACATGTGTCTTCAAGATGACTCTTTTGTGAAAAATGCAAAAATGGATAACCGCCATTTGAAGCAGTTTCAAGGAGTTGAGCTATTGAGAAAGAATTGATCATCATCATCATCAATTAGAAAAATAGAGATGACATGACAATGATTTTGGTTAGTGTACATGGAAAAATAGAAGCAACATTCAATGCGGGTTTTAATATCCTAGTTGATATGGAGGTAATGGGTTTCATGAGGACATGCAACATAGTCTGTTTGGGGGAGATGTTGAGTTATGGAATTGACATCTTTTGCTATCATTCTCTCTCACTTTTAATCCCTTTCCACTTACCAAAGACCTTGTATTTAATCATTGTTAATGCTTATTTGCAGGATTTTTGGTTTAAAGTATTTATCATTGCATCTCTAAGTATTTCATTTTATTTTGATTAACATTAGCAAAGATTAGTGCACTTTGCATTTATGGTTGAATAATGACTTGATTTGAGAACTACTTTAGATCTATATTTTGTAGATGCATGAATAGACCACCACCAATGGCATAGCCACTTTGGAGAAAGATGTTCATTATGGGTGATGGATTTTATTAAATCCATTACTCTACCTTTCCTATATGTTTTAGTTATGATTTTAAATTATTTGAAGATAAAAGGGGAAAATTGATGGTGGATATGAGAACATATTTGGTTTATCTATAAATATTTGAATACCTCCATTTAATATATGATGGATCTAAGAAATAAAATGCTAATAGAATTCATTTGGGATGATTTTTGGGTATGTTGTTATGATCCGCATCTTCAAATTTGAATTTTACTTTCAAATACATCCTAAATAGGATGGGAGTTAGAAAATATCTTGGAATTAGCTCTGAGTTGGTTTCGAGATCCTAATTATTAGCAAATTGTTGAAATTACTTGAAAATATCTTGGATGTTCATTTGCTATTTGTTATAGTAAACTGATGCATAAAAATGAGTTCCTTCTCCATTCTATGGAGATGAAAACTAAATTACAAACCACAACAATGTTTCCAATGCATCACTTTAATCGGTGTGTTGGTGCCAATAGGCATAAAAAGACTAGTGCATGGTATTATCTTAAACACACCAGTAAAACCACATATATGAATTTAATAAGTACGTCCACACTGCGAATGGTGTTGCATTTTTTTAAACATACCTGACCTTTTTTTAAGAACATGCATCGTTCAAATGGTGCGTTCATTCTTATAAATCTGTAATGAACATAAAATAAGATAATAATTAAATAATTAATAATTAGGTCAACTAAGTTAGGTTATGAAATAAGGTGTCTCCTCAACATTTAATGTCCAAGCCATATTTAAGGCAGGGCCACCATTTGCAACATATCATCTCTTATCTTATCATTAATATATACTTGCCTTATGGTTTATATTATTTACCAAGTCTTTTGGTGAATTCATTGTGTGAGCGAATAATTATTTGGCTCATTTGGTATCAGAGCCTCGTTTGGCTTGTCTGGGCCTTTGGCCTTAATTCTCAGACCTTGTCTGATTTTTGTCTTGTAGTCTTATTTTAGGGTTTCCTAAAATATTGGACATTGTCCAAAAGAAAAAGAAAAACGAAAAAAAAGAAAAAAAGTTAAAAAAAAGAAGAAAAGATAAACGTAAAAGGAAAAAAAAGAGAGGGTGAAATTGAAACCACACCTGGTTTCTTAAAGTGGGTTTGAGTTTGAATATAAAAGTGCATAATAATTACTAGTAAAGAGAAAGTGATATTTGAAGTTAGGTGGGGAATGTAACACTCATTCCTCCCAACCACCCAATCTACTCACATTTTACAAAACTTAAGGGGAAAAAAGAGAGAAAAAAGGTGCATAATAATTGCTACTAAAAAGAAAGTGAGATTTGAACTTAGGTAGGGAAGGTAACACTCATTCCTCCCAACCACCCAATATACTGACATTTTTACAAACTATTGGAAACAAAGAAGGAGATATTGATTAAATTTCAAAGAAAACTCAAGAATATGGATTTTAATATTGAAAAGAAGCACAATTTTCCTATCACCTTACAAACAAATGTTGCAATATTATTTAGAATTAAAGGGACACTTGCAGGGAAGGATATCACCATTTCTATTGAACCTGCTGAAAGAAATAATTATATTAGTACTGAATTCGCTAACCATTTAGTGATTCCTGAGTCAAATATAAGGGAAGAGCTAGAGTTTTTGGACAAAAAATGAACGAAAATAAGTGGCTTACAACTGAGTGTTGGAGATTATATGGTCACATCGAAATTCATTGTTAGTTCCTTATGGAGCTTTGACGGTGTCATAATTTTGGGTTTACCCTAGATAAAAACATTGGGGTCTTTCATCTTAAATGCCGAAAATAAGTTTCTGACATTTTCCTATAAGTGAAAGAGAATCACATTTCAAAATATTACAATGAAGTCAGAAATAGAACCTCCAACATCTGAAGAATTCCGGGATATATCAAAGATGATTTCACAGGGTAATCAGAAGTCAGAACAAAAGAAGCAGAAAGAAGTTGAAAAAATTGTCGCTAGTAAGGATGAAGAAATTACTCGTTTGAAGAATCATAGTCAAGGCTTGATTGCATAGATTAAGAAATTAAAAAGGGAAAACATATCACAAGAGGAAAGCCAAGAGGAATTCCACCAAAAGGAAGTGGATCTCCAAAATGATTTCAATAAGAAACCATTACAAAAAAATGAACAAAATTCTCGCTTAAAAATTTTGAATCAAGGGTTGACTGAACAAATAAAAAAATTAAAAAAATCCTTAGAGTTATTATCAATTAGTAAATTGCAAGAATCACAAACAATTAAAGTTTCTACATGGGTTCCACAAACGTCTCGAATACCTTATCGTCACCCAAATCATAGAAGTCGATACAACCAACATCAAATTAAAGCAGAAACGATGACTAACACAATAGAGAAGTCATCAAAGGCTCAAATTCAAACATCAGAAAAGGGTAGCAATGCAAATCTCATCAAAGTTCAAAAGAACAATCTTATTGTCACGTCGCTACAAGCATTAACAGAAAATGGTTCCAAAAAACAATTACAAAAATCATTAGAAGCACCAAAAGTTGAAGTTCCAGTAAACACTTCACAGATGATTCGAGTTCCTTATCGCAATCCAAATCACAAGAGTCATTATGATAGACGAAAAAGTCAAAAGTAAAATTACTTGTATTATTCCTACAAAGAGAAAAGACAAAATCGACAACTCTCGACAATCAATTCACAAATAATTCCATTAAGGGTATATCTTGGATGGATGAATTCACAACTGATGCAACATTTCCACACAATGTCATGAGAAAGCGTTACAAGCTAGAACAAGGGATAAAGTCTTCCATAATTGTGCTTTGAGGACAAAGCAATTCTAAGGGAGAGGAAATGTAATGAAGACACATATATAATAAATAATCACTAAATAACTATTATATAATTAATAATAACTATTAAATATCAATATTAATACATATTGATATTAATAATTAATAAATAGTTATTAGTAAACAATTCTAAAATGGCGCATCCTTTCATGGATAGTATCCAAAGTGCCTTTACGATTAATATATATATGGCACTCACTTTGTAATCTATCATTTTATCTATTCTATCATCAATATACACATTATGGCTTATTTTATTTACAAAGTTTTCTGGTGAATATTATTGTATGAGGGAATAAATAGCATTTTACAAAACTATTGGCATTTTTCGATTATTTAATTACAATATTTAAAAACCTTATTTTATTATTATTAAAACAAATAATAAAATAAAGATTTTTATTATATAATAATTAATACAATAATTAATTATTATTTAAAAAAAACTATATATTAAAATATATATATATATATAGTTTATAAAAACATCAATATAATTACTAATTAACTAATTAATAATTATTATTATAAAAAGAAAATTATAATAATTATTATTTTATAATAATTATTGTTGAAAAAAAAAGGTTATTAACCTAACGAAGAAAACCCTTTATCGTCAAAAAAGTCGAAGGCTATATATCGTTGAAGAAATCAAAGACAGAGCATCTATCACCAAAGAAGTCAACATCACAGAATTTGGTTTGTGACTACAAATAGAAAAATTAGAAGCCAAGTTAAAGTATTATCGAAGAGACAATGAAGAATTACGAGACACAAATACGAACTCGAAAGTAATAATTAAAATACATGAGATGCAAAAAGAGCTCAAGAAACAAAAAATTTAGACCAGAAAAATCATATAGAAAAATTGTCTGCCCAAATTGAGAACTTAAAAGACGAAAACAATTTTAATCAGAGATTGAAAAATCAAGATATAAAGAAAGAAATAAACGATTACGAATCGGAAATAAAACGGTTGAACAAAATCATTAGCGACAAGGATGAAGAACTAATGCAGATACGACATAATTAGAAAATCAAGAATTAGTAATCGACCAGTATCAACAACAGATAAAAGTTCTTCAACAACAAAATGACAACTCTAAAAAGACTCATAAGTCGGAGATCGCAAAAAGTAATAAAACACTATCCAACAATTTCGAAGAAATTTTTAGATTAAGGAATCATAACAAAACACTAGTCACGAAAATTAAGAAGTTGAAAAATAGTTGGAAGATAGAACAATCCATGGGAGACATTGAAGGGAAACTTCTAGAAAAGCAGGAAGAAAATAGTTGCATCAGAAGTCATAACAAAGATGTTAAGGAACAAGTTAAGAAGTTTGAAGATGATAGAAAAGCGCAAGTAGAAGTGATTAATAAATTTCAAAATGATTACGTGCAGTTGGAAAAGATACATAATGAAACCTTAAAACCTCAAGGAACAAAAATACAACTTCCAACTCACATCAATGCTCAAGAGATGACACTCGTAAAAGAAAATTACATTGTGAAAATTCCCTATCGACACCCCAACCATAAAAATTGAAATTCTAAAAAATGGGAAATGTTGAAAGATAATGATACTAATATGATCAAAGCTCATGACGACAGATCAGTTGGGAATCCCAATAGTCAACAACAAATCAATTTAGGATAGATTGACCCATCCACATATTGAAATTTATGCTCTATACTTAGCAATTCGTATCGACATGTTTCATCAGCCATGACATCACAAAGAACGATGCGACAACATTATAAGGCTTTGAGGACAAAGCCTTTCTAAGAGAGTGGCAATGTAACGAACATAAAATAAGATAATAATTAAATAATTAATAATTAGGTTAACTAAGTTAGGTTATGAAATGAGGCGTCTCCTCAACATTAAATGTCCATGCCATATTTAAGGTAGGGCCACCATTTGTAACATATAATCTCTGATCTTATCATTAATATATACTTGCCTTATGGCTTATCTCATTTACCAAGTCTTTTGGTGAATTCATTGTGTGAGCGAATAATTATTCGGCTCAAAATCACAGCGACAAATATTTTAAAATAATATTTTGTCTCAATACATGAAAAAATATTGTGCACATCGTGCTCTATGTGGAAACATATTTATGAAGCACCAATGTTCCCTACTTCGGGATGCACCATTATAAGAGTTATACAAATATTTTGAACAACGTATATTAAAATCATAAATTCATTGTTACCATGCTTTCATTAGTACCCACGCACTAGTGTGTCTCTTTTATAAAGTGCATTGTGTATAGTTATTTTTAAAAGTAATTGTCGTGTCTCTAGTGCTTTCCTAGCCGAGTACTAAATTCATGTTTTTTGAGAAAAAATTCTATATTCATATTAATAAATAAAATTATCATTTAAATATTATTATTATTATTATGTTAAATATATGCATGTCTATGTCTACATACGACACCAATGGATGTTAAATCTGAACCAGAGACCTCAATAGAGAGAGCAATAACAACAAAAAGTGGACTTGTATAACATTGTAAGCGGGTGGGAATCTAGAGAGAGGGAAAGAGACTTATGCCCTTGGTCCGTTATTGCACAAACATGAGACATCTTAAGAGTTTTTGTCCTATTCAAGTTCTATCAGGAGGATACAAACCTAAAGGGGAACTCAACATTTTTGGTGTAGTTTATCTGTTATTGGGATAGACATAGACATGCCTTTTGGTTTGGTCCTAATATTTGGTTTCATCCCATGGAGGATGGCATCTAGGAGAGGGGAGGATTTTCCCTAGTTCCTTGATGTCCCACTTGGTGTCACAACAAAGACTCAACTTGTGTACTTTTAGAGATATTTCAGTGACCAGGTCACTGATCTTGCTCTTTTTTATGTTTCTAGAGGACAAATCCTATTGCTTCTTTCAGTGCAAAGAAGGTTAGGTGCCTCTTTTTTTCTTTCTAATGATGGTGGCGCAATCCACAATTGATGGATAATGCATTAGTTTCCCTCTTTTATATTATGTTGATTATTTAGTGCAGATACCTAGATGTATAAGGTGGTATACCATTTTTTTGCAGCACTTTTGTTTTTCTCCGGATCGATGTCGTGCACAGATTGAGGGGAGGAGCGTATCCCCTTTTGCTTCATATCTTTTTTGTTTATTTTTTGAGAGGTTTCTGGTCAAAATATCGTCATTTAAACTCCTCCCTAGGGAGATGAGTGAGGTGAGGATGCATATGTTGGGACATATGCTGGCTAAGAGGGGTCAACCAGGTTTCTTAGAGAGGATCACATCAGAGGTGCTAGAGTTACTAGCCAACGAGAAGGATCATAAATTGGACCTTGTGCCATATACTTCCGTGGGATTGGACTAGATAGGATTTAACATATTTTTCACCCAAGATGAACCACCAGATGATGGATTTTATATTAGAGTTATGTTTAAATTAATCTGGTTGGATTTTATTCTCTTACTTATTGCAAATGAAATTTATTATGACATTTTATTTAAATTGTTTAATGAAACCATTTAATTATTGTTTTGTACTATATATTTTGCAAATATTGGAACCTATAATGGTGAGGTACCTCCACCGATGTAGGAAAATGAGTATATGGAGAAGCCTAATTTTCCATAGTTTCCCAGACCTAACAATCAACATAGGTTGGATGCTAGATCTTAGAAGTATATGATAGACATGTTATCGAAATTGTTGGCTTGACAAGGAGGCCACCCTGCATGTGTTCAGGATATTGTGTGAGACCTCTACCTGGTATATTTATGAAGGATGATTCTTCATGATATGAGGGGTTTGATGTGTTATATCGTCGATGCAACCATCCTTCTAGTTGCTAGGAGGGATGGCAATTCTTCATATGATGAGGGTGGCCATCCTCCTCCTTTGTGTCCTCCTTAATATCCTTTTCATCACCAAGATGACCGAGCATTTCCATCTCATCCACCTCCTCCTCCTCCTCATGATGACCAACCATTATTTCCTCCACCTTAAGCTAGCTCACCACCATCTCCGACTCATCCACAGATTGACCAACCATCCTCTTCTTTGTTAATTTTTGTGCAGTAATGGAAGATTCTTAAACTTTAAAACTTTGCATAAACAAATCCAGTGCATGTATATCTCATAAACAATTCAAGCACACAAATTATTCAATCCATAAGACACATGATGTACCTTGGGAAAACCCTCCAAATCTGGAGGATAAAAAACCCAGCAAACAATCCTTTGAGTGTGATAGATAATTGCAAAGAATGATTTTAAAACACTTGTAGATTACCTAATAAGAGATATCTAAGAATCACCAGAGAATGGAGATCACTCGAAATACCATCTAAGTCTTGCCAAGTGCATATCACTTTAATAACAAGCTTATTCAATCATACAATGAGAGGTAGCGAATGGTGGCATGCCTTTAGGCACTATGAACATTGTATGCACTATGTGCACTGTGAGCACTTAATACACATTAACCTTTTGTGCCTTCCTTGAATTTGTGCTAAGTTGTCACCTCGTAATTAACTCCCAAACTGAAGATATGCGCCCTCCATTAATTCACTGGTGTTAACTACATTTAACTGAATGTGAACTGAAGTGAAATGAACTAAATTAAATTGAACTGAACTGAATTGAAATACTAATTGCTTGACCATTAGTTAGGAGTTTAACTGGATATCTTTAGTGCTTCATAATCAGTTCCATACACACAAAACACTTTGCATAAATCAATGAGAATATTCCTTAATTAACTGAAACTTATTTTCCACAACTTAGACTTTAACTGATGTCTTTTCCACTCGAGTTCACTAGAGGTATGACATGGGAAATTCGAATCCTTACTCTATCTTTGTGCTCATCTCATTTATTATTAATTAAATTCTGCATGGTCCTTATGTGTTTAATTAATTAATCATATTTATCATATCATACTCAGAATAATTGTTTCGAACCTATGATCATATGTATTACCTCGGGTCATATAGTCATATGCTAAAGTAAATCACTCTAGGGGTAGTTAATCCCTAAAGAATACTTATAGCGCCTAGTGACCATGACTAGCCATACATCACATGATATATCATTATGAATTGATACAACACAAGTCATATGGTCTTGATACAATGCAAGACTCTTGAACTTAATACAACATAAGTTCCGGACTTGATACAACACAAGTATCTGACCTTGATACAACACAAAGTTCTAATCTTGATACAACACACGATCTTGATTTTAATACAACATAAGTTTCTGAAATTAATACAACATAAGTTCTGGGATTGATACAACTCAAGTCTCATGGAGAGGTTTCTGAACTTAATACAACATAGTTTCATACTTGATACAACACTCATGGAGAATGAATATTGATGATGAACTTAATACAACATAAGTTACAGACTTGATACAACACAAGTCTCACGGAGAATGACTCCTAATGTTGTACATCTAACACTCCCTCTCAGTGAGGGAGGCATTCTCTGTTTTACTAGGAATTTCCTAGCCATAGCAAGCTTATATCGGAAGTAACTTAGCTTCATCACTGACAGCGTCTTGTCCACAAATTTTCAATCCGCGCATCAGTAGATATGTACCAAAATTTCATTTTACATGACCATGACTTCAATGAAGTAAAAATTCATCTCAATGTATTTTATCATAACACACATAAATTGTTTTCAGAAAGCTTGACTATTAACAGCTAATGACTGTAGGCTCAAGTCTTTCACCCTAGTAGGTAGCTTCCCAAGCTACACTACTCCTCAACAGATAATACTATCTGCGAAACACATTTTCTTCTATAGTACTCTCTGAAATACATCTTGCTTATGTAGTACTATTCGCAATACACTTAGATTTTGTAGTACTAGTTGCGGTTTACATCGCTTATATCAGGATAAAATAATAAATGGATAGCATAATCATATCATATGTCTGCCATGTAGCAAATACAATAAAGAGCATATTCTAATGTACCTTCAAGGTACTCAAACATATGCTTATTAGTAACCATAAAATAAAACATGTATGCTCAAATACCAACCGACTACTTACACATAGTAACATCATCTGGATCCTATCCAGAATATAGTTTCTCAAAAATGGAAACCGTGGATTTTAAATCCATCATATACAATATTATACAACAAATGTGTAATATCATGTAGAAATAAAGTCTCATATTTTCTTTCACTCTTCAACATTTGTTGACTTCTTGAATCTTCTGCTATTTGGAGAAGTTATTTGTGAGATTTCCATTCTCTGTGATGTTCTTCAAGGCTTGATCACTTTTTGAGTGATTATTCTCCTTATACTACAGAACTCCAACTACCTCTCCGATAGGTTTAACTGTTCTCTGGCAGTCCATACTATAACTATTCTTGAGTATCAATAGTCTATGAGACTTTGACTATGTCTCTGCTCATGTGGATTCTCTCCACAAGGTATCATGATCCCTGTATTTCTGAGTCATGTACCATGACTAACTGGTGGGGACTTTATCGACTGTCCCCTTTGAAGACACATCAATACTCCCTCTTCGTCTGTAGGATTTTTTCTGTACTATACCAAGCTTGTCCTAGACATACGCTTAGTAATAATTTTGGCAATGCTTCTCATTTGTGGATATATACCATGTATCGAATATAACTTCTAGGAACCACATAAAGCTTTACTGCTTTACAACATGCTTTATCTAGAAAAACATATGTGATCCTTCCTCGATCACTATACTAGTCATATTTCATATATTTTTGAAACTCTATTTCATTGACCAAGACATATCTAATTCCACATACACTTATACCAAGTAGGTACCACAATACATGCTTTGTTGTACATGTCTATGTATAGAATGCAAAGCATATAACCAATCATGCAACTTGCGACTAATGAAATACATCTCAACTGACTTGAGATCCTTCAAATATGAATTAAGAATTATAAACTTTCAGATTTATCTTCATATGTGTGGCCATGCATTTATAGTCCATCATCGTGAAACTCTTCAAGAGTCTTTTACTGCACATTTTCTTTAGCAGAAGGAAATTCTTTGTCCGGTGACTTCCTCACCACTAATCATAAGAATCATAACAAGATTTATGAATAAAGTTCTCAGCTTCCTTTTGAATATGAGCATCATGTGGGTCTCCTCTTAACATAAGATACATCAACCAATTTTACTGGTTCTTAAGGAGATAGGAAATATAGCTACTCCCTCTCACCATCAGGATGTGAGAATCATAATCTGGGTCTCGGCTTCCTTTTGAATATGAGCATCATGCAGGTCTCCTCTTAATAGAAGATACATCAACCAATTTTACTGGTTCTTCAGGAGATAGCAAGTCTAGCTACTCCCTCGCACGATCAGGATGTGAGAATCATAATATGGGTCCTCCATCACAGAGACTTCATGCTCATCTATGTATGAATATCTTCTTGACACATGAATTTAAATAAGATAACTTAATTATATTCAAGAGTCTTTACATATCTCAGAATAGGATTATGGATTCTATTTTGACTTCTTCCTAATACATAGGAACCTCCCGATCTTCCACCAGATGCTTACTGCTTCAAATCATCCCTCTCTCTTTTAGGATCAACAATTGGAATTACTCTTCATTCAATACATGCCATTTTTAATTGGAGGTCAGGGAATATAGTTTTTTTTCCCTACAAGCCAAATTCAATCAAGTTATTAGCAACCTTGCATAATCCAATCATTTCAATAAAATGATAAACAACACATGATGGCATGCAAACCATTTTAACCAATGTTTTAGTACAACCATATCTCATGAATTTTAATCACATGTATACTTCAATGTATTTGTAGTGGTTCATATAGTTATGTACACATTAAATTAATGTTTTGACATAACCCCATTCATATTTCATGTAATGTTTTGTTGTTCTATATTAGTTTAATATTTAGATCTCGTGAATATTTATGCAACCCCTTATTTTTCTTAATTTAAACATAACATGAGCTTTTCTATTTACCAATAAATAGAAAGATTATAACATATGCTTTTAATTATGCTTATACCATAACATCATTCACAATCGTAGGAATACAGATTGAAATGAAACAAAATCTAATTTTATAAAAACATATGATAATCAAATAATCATGCAACCCAACATTCATATCTCATGAATAATCATGCAACTCTATATTCATATATTTATGAACAATCATGCAGCCCAACATTCATATTTCATGAATCAATCATGCATGTTTTATATTCATATCTTATGAAACAATCATGCATCTCTATATTCATACCTTATGGAACAATAATGCATGCTTTATATTCATATCTTATGATTTTTATTTTTTTTTCCAATAAAGAAAAGGCAATCACAATATATGCTCACAATTCCTAATCCCAGGAATACGAATCTCTATATGACTGTAATGAAAACATTCAAAAACACATAGATCTAAATAACATATAATAAAAATTTCAAGTACTTATCTTTTAATGTTTTGTGTGCTCCCTTTTTATCTCTGCTTCCTTGCGGATATTACTGGAGTCCCTCGGTCTTGATATTTTTGCAAATTTGAGTGCATGCAGGAGGTAGTGAATCTCTGCATGGAGAAACTGGATCCCATGCAACCTGGAGTAAATGCTCTTCTTCAAGAAAAACTTCTTACAACGATCCTCCTATTCTTCATATGAGTGTAAACTCTATTAGGATCTCATTACACACAATATCCATTCAAGACATATAATATCCAAAACACAAATCCTTGGGTCATTCAACCAATTCGTCCAGTTTTGGAAAGACGACCATAAGATGAATTATAAGAATTTCATATTCAAAGACCCAATCGTATCTCTCAAACAATTACAAATGTTTGAAATCTGTTTGATACTATGCGAAATCAACCCATTTAAGAAGTGTTTTTTCAATGTTTTTGTCTGATTCCTCATGGATTGATCACAAATGATCCATGAAATTTGTCTCCTGAAAAGTGAGGGGAATGGTGCATATTGACTTTCTCTTTAATTCACCCTTCATTAGATAAAGGTTCCTCACTCACTAAGGTCACTTAGGCATCTAGGTCATGCTCCTCAAGAATGGTTAACACCCTCGCCTTCCATGCTTTGAAGTTGGAAGTACCTTCAAGTTGGTCTTCCAATTGGACGAAGATCGATGCCATGGATCCAATATTTTGCTCAAATCCTTAAGATCATGTAGGCTTTAGTTTGCATGGGAAAAAATAAGCTCCTTCACACCCTTTCTTTGATACCATGTTAATGTTTGAGCAATAATGGAATATTCTTGAACTTTAAAACTTTTTCTAAACAAATCCAGTGCATGTAGATCTCATAAACAATTCAAGAACACAAATTATTCAATCCATAAGACACATGATGTACCTTGGGAAAACCCTCCAAATATGAAGGATAAAAAACCTAAGAAACAATCCTTTGAGTATGATAGATAATTGTAGAGAATGATTTTACAACACTTGTAGATTGCCTAATAAGAGATATCTAAGCAACACTAGAGAATAGAGATCACTTGGAATATTGTCTCAACCTTGGCACAAAGCAATTTAATAACAATATTATTCAGTCATACAATGAGAGGTAGTGGATGGTTGCATGCTTGTAGGAACTATGAACGTTGTATGCACTATGTGCACTGTGGGTACTATATACACATTAACCTTTTGTGCCTTCCTTGACTTGGTGCCAAGTTCTCACCTCATAATTAACTCCCACACTAACAATATGCGCCCTCCATTAATTCACTGGTGTTAATTGCCTTTAAATGAATGTAAACTTATTGAACTGAACTGAACTGAATTAAACTGAATTGAATTGAATTGAATTGAACTGAACTAATTAGATAGTTTCTTGACCATTAGTTAGGAGTTTAACTAAATGTATTTAGTGCTTCACAATCAGTGCCATCCACAACAAACACTTTGCATAAATCAAGGGGTAGATTCCTTAATTAACTAAAACTTGTTTTCCACAACTTAGACTTTAACTAATGTCTTTGCAATTCGAGTTCACTAGAGGTCTGACACATGGAATTCAAATCCTTACTCTATCTCTATGCTCATCTCATTTATCATTAATTAAATTCTACATGGTCTAGATGTGTTTAATTAATTAATCATCTTTATCATATCATACTCAGAATAATTGTTCCAAACCTATTATCATATGTATTACCCCGGGTCATATAGTCACATGCTAAAGTAAATCAATCGAGGGGTGGATAATCCCTAAAGGATACTTATAGAACCCGCTGAGAATTCCTAGCCATACATCACATATCATATCCTCATGACTTGATATAACACAATTCATATGGTCTTGATACAACAAAAGACTCCTGAACTTAATAAAACATAAGTTTCAGACTTGATACAACCCAAGTATTCGACCGTGATACAGCACAAGGTTCCGATCTTGATACAATACAATATCATGATCTTAATACAACATAAGATCATAGTACATGCATATCTCATGACCTCAACAACCTAGCATGTTACAAAAAAAAGCTCTTAACTTAGTACAACATAAGTTCCATACTTGATATAACACAAGTCTCATGGAAATGTTTCTGAACTTAATACACTGATAAATTCTAGACTTGATACAACAAAAGTCTCATGGAGAATGACTCTTGATTCTAAACTTAATACAACATAAGTTCCAGACTTGATATAACACAAGTCTCGTAGAGAATGACTCATGATGTTGTACATTAAACATTCTCCTCACTGACCCGATCATCTACCATCTCCTCAATGAATCACCATAGTTCTATATAGGATGGTTACCGTGGGTGAGATACATCTTCATGGATATATCTATATTGCTCTCCAGACTACTTTATTTCCTGGCTGACGTGATGATGCCTCTAGCTCTGTTGGTGGAGATTTCGATGCCTTTAGTTTTAAAGGTGGGCCAACTATATCATAGAAATTATTGGAATTCATATGTATATTTGGCATGTATAACAAGTTTGATATATATATATATATATATATATATATATATTGCTTTTTTCATGTTGATGTTGATGGTGATGTGTATGTTATGTGAGTCTAGATGCATTTGTTAGATATGTTTGTTTGTTTGATAGATGGATATGTTAGATGTGTGTAATGATTATGTTCTATATTGCAACTTCTATTTTGCTAGATGTTCTTATTAGATTTGTGTGTTGGATGATATTTAAATATGTTAGATGATGTTAGGTAATGTTTATATGTATAAGTTAGATGTTTGATGTGTATGTTAGATTATATTAGCTAAAGTTTTATGTGTATGTAAGATGGTACTTATCTTTTAAAGATGATAATAGATGTGTACGCTAAGTGATTTTTGTCACATGTGTGTGATGGTTATGTTAGATGAGGGTTTATGTTTGTTAGGTGGTGGTGATGATGATGATGGTATATCAGATGGTGTGATTTTAGATTTAGTTACTATATGTTTACCTTAGATGATGTTAGGTGATATTAGATGTGAATGTTTGTGTTTGGTAGATGTGTATCGAAAACAAATTCCTACAATTTTATATTGTATATAAACATCATGCATATTAAATTGTGAAAAACATCATGCATACTTATTTTGAAAAATTGTAAGAGGTGTTTATTAAAAAAACGTCGTTGATAACTTGTTACGATTAATGTAAAAAAATTTAAGTACTTATATTATAAAATAAAATGGAGAAAGATTTGACATCTAATATCTTCATTATATTTAAATTAATCAATTTTAATATCCAATAATACAATGCATTTAATTTCCCTATAACAAATATTTGTTTATATTAATTTATGGTGAACTTCTAATTACTTTACATTTGTATCTAAATTTTACATGTAATTAATCAAAATCATAGTTAATCATGACAATGGATTGTTATTATTACAACCTTGAAACATGTTGTACTAAAATCATTATTAATAATAATGTCACTTCTATAACAATAAAACAACATAACAAAATGCTATTACAATGCAAAATGAAAATGAATAATGTAAAGTTGACTAAAACAATGATAAACATGATACACATCCACTTATATTTTACAATATAATCCTTACCAAGCATAAAACCCTTATAACCTATAAAATGTATAGCCCATAACAATTAATAACTTTTAATCCCTCACCATATAGCCATTAGCTATCAAATGTCCAAATCCATGCCTACAATATCTCTAGTTTAGATGACATTGTTAAATATGTTGCACATATTCATCTCTTTACGAATATGTTGCCTTAAATATGTTTATGAATTTTATTTGTAGATTTTATGTAGACTTTGTAGACTTTGTGTGGCCATTTCCTTATTTTCTAGGACATACAACATTATTGAAAAATACAATTGTTTAATTGTATTTCGTCAACCATATTTAAAAATAGAATTATATGTTTCACTAATACAAATTGAGATCTATACACTATTATTTACTATAAAAAAACAGTTTTCACTATGTTAAACCCCTCAAATTTCTGTTTTTGATGTTGTTGTACTCACAATATAATTTATAGTTTGTAGGAGAAAAAAAAATATAACATTATAAAAAAAACATGACTTATGTATTGTTATACATTTTTTATATATTCTTAAACATAATTATAATTGTCTATCTTGATATTTTATATTGTTACAACATGTTTACATTATAATTACAATTCAATAATAGTGTAATTTTGAGTGTACATAAAAATAAATTATAGTGTAGTTTTTTGATGTACCTCACTGCATGCTTTTCAACCATCAGGTGAACATGTGTCAATGTGTTCATAGAAAAGCAAATATCTGGTCTCGTATTCGTTAGGTACATCAAGGAACAAATCATCTCATGATACATTGTGGCATCAACAGTCTCTGATGAAGAAACACTCAATAGCTTCAGGTTCGATGCCATAGGTGTGGTCATGGCCTTGCATCCCATCATCCTGAACCTCTTTAGGATCTCTGATGCATACTTTCCTTGTCCTAGGGAGATTCCATCCGCATTCTGCCACACCTCCATGCTTAGAAAGTAGTGCATCGTATCCAAGTCCTTCATCTCGAACTCGGCAACAAGTATCCTTCTTGCAACTTTAATGAGTTCCTCTTTTCTGTCAGGAACAAGTCATCGACATATAACAGGAGCATCACTGGTCTTCCACCTTCAACCTTGAAGAAAAGGTTGGAATATTTTTTACTCTCAGGAAATCCTAGAGTCATCAGTAAGCTATCCATCCTGTGGTACCATGTCAAACCTCGGGATCTTTTGCAGTCACTCCCTCTGAAGCGGAGCATCATTATCCCTTTTCCTTTCATACATTATGCATTGAAACATTATGTATTGGAGTGACAAGTAGATTCCTCTGCTACTAATATTCTATGTATCCATCTAGGGTCACTGGATACCAAGATCCTTTATCTTGAAAATGTTCTTCTCGCACCCATATGTGAGCTTGTCATCCTCTATAGGCTTTCATATTCAACCTTGTAGCAAAGGTTAAGATGTTCATCACTCTAGGTGATCTTCAAGCTCCTCATGTATGTGTTATCCCATGGGTGTCTTCTTTCATACAAGGACTTCTTTAATTTGCATACATGAGTCTTCCTGTCATGTGTCTTAACTTCTGGTGGCTGCAAATGTCTCTTCGTAGTCTATGCCTTCTTTTCGTGAGAAGCCTCGTGCTACGAATCCTGCCTTGTATCCCATGATGTTTCCATCTACGACATGATGGAAATACGAAATTCCCTTCAAGTCTCGATACTGCATCCTAGACATCATTCTTCATTTTGGATTATTAGAGTGAATCTTGAACTGTTGCCACTTGTTCTTCGGAACAAGTCTCGTCCTTTGTAGGCGATTGTATGCGATCTTTCCTACAAGTCAAATGCACCAGTTGTATGATTAGAAACATTTCATAATGCATATTCATAATGGTAAATTCTTATGCATAAAGATATAATCATGCAACTATTTTAGCCAATACAACATTCATCCATATCTCACAGAAACTTTCTAGATGCCTTCCATCTCTTCCAGGACAACATTGAGATTGTGCACTAATCCAATATGTCAATAAATAGGTTTAATTCTAGATAAGTAGCAATGGAGAGTTGTATAGCACTATGAGCTACTTACCCATCACATGCATATTCGTGGTATACTATCATTAATGCAAACATTTTATCATGCATAACACATCAACTGAATATAAACAAGTGCATAACAAAACAATATCATGACATGACAATTGAATACTTATCTTTATTTGTTTTGTGGGTAGACTACTTCTTTTAGCTTCATCATCTTCTTCATTCATAACAACATCATTTCTTATCCAAATGCTCAATAAGAGGCTCTTCAAGAATTGAGTTCTTCATATACCTCATCGCTTGAGGTATCTTCTTTGAATCGTGAAATCTTGATCTTCAGTTTCTCACATCTTCTTTTCTCTTATTATGATTCGAGTTGCTTCTTGTGTGTGCTCTTCCCAGAGTTTGCTGAAGGTAATCACTTCCTTCTGGCACACATTCCTTGAATGAATGAATCCCATGATCCTGGGAGGCCATTCAAGGTGGTTATCACAACTTCTGCATTCTCCACTTCTTGTTCTACTGCTTCAAGTTTCTCTTTGATTTGAGAGACCCTTGTAAAGTATGATTGTACGGTCTCAGAATTCTAGATATTCACATTCTTCAACTGTTTTCTCAAAGTCATTTTCTGATTTATGTTCTTCCCTTCAAATAGCTTGTTGAAGGAATCAAACATCTCTTTTGGTGTCTTTAGGGAAAACACTTGTGGTATAAGGTGATCCGTGATTGAATCAGTAATGATATTCTTGGCATTGACCAAGTTCTTCTTGTGTAAGGATTTTAGCCTCATCTCGCTCTGGAACTGGAACCTCTCTACTTATGTAGGTGTCCAATTCATTTCCTTCAAGAACTAGTGAGATCCTATACTTCCATGCTTGGAAGTTGTCAGCCTCACCAAGCTTGTCATCAATATGGTGTGATTAGTCATCTTGAAATGAGAACCTCAACTATAAATAGCAAAAGATTAGATCTTACTGATTTGAGCTGTCCATCCTGGTTCCGGAGCTGGATGATCTAGTGTTTGTCAGAGAAACCCTAATTTTCAAAACTTGGAATCTTTCATTAGAGGAAATTTCAACTCAAAATGGGCCTCCTAAAAAAAATTAATAAAATAATATTTATTAATTTTGGAGGAAGAAAAGAAAAAAACTACTTTTTTTGTTTGTATTTTCGATATATCTCCCTGTTTGTTTACTCTAATTTCGATCAGGAGAGCTCATTGGATGCGGAATTAAATTCTGCATCCAACGAGTACCCACTCGGCATACTTTTGATGGACCTTGCTACCCCAAAAACAAGAAATACCTGAAAAAACATGATGATGACATCATCATCACATTTTTTTACGTATTTCTTGTTTTTGGGATAGAGGGGTCCATCAAAAGTATGCCGAGTGGGTATTCGTTGGATGCATAATTTAATTCCGCATCCAACGAGCTCTCCTGATCGAAATTTGAGTAAAAAAATGGGGATATATGTCAAAAATACAAACAAAAAAGTAGTTTTTTTTATGATACCTATCCCCAAATTTATATTGAAAAATTGTTTAAGACATATACGGTATTTCAAATTTAAAGCAATTTCATTGGCTAAAACATGATGACATGGAATTTGATTTAAAGTTAAAAGGCCCATTTTGAGTTGAAATTTCCTCTAATGCAGATCTGAATGCACAGAAAGATATACCTCCTCAAGGCGAGCTGTTCAATGTACTCCTTTTCTAAAAACAGTGGAGGGAAGCTCCCGGAACAGGAAGCCCTAGTTTACAAGTTTCTTCTTCAGAAATACCTGATACTGTTTCTGCGGTATCTACGAAATTACTTCTCCTCTATGTCTGAAATTTCATACTAAGGTAGCCTCTTCTGTTCTTGTTTCAACACCATAAGTGTCATCAGAATTGGTTTCACCAATTGGGACTTATGAGCGTTTTCCCAAGGCGACATGTTTCAAGACTGTTCAACATAGCAAAGTTGTATGGCTTTCCATGTGTCACTATTTCATCTTTGGGGTCTGAACCTTTTACCACAGAAAGTATAGTCCATGCCCTTTCTGGAACATCTTGATAAATTTTATTTGGACCTTCATAGCCCAAGATATAACAATTCTCTCCAGGTATCCTGTTTGGGGAAGAATCCTCGTAGAGGTTGAAACCCTAACTTGGAGGAATCATATCTCCTAGAATATAGTGAATATGAGGCTGAAACTTGGGCACAGTGTACATCAGGAATTTATATTCGACCTATGAATGTTTCATCACCTGAGCCTTTTCCAATCTCGTGATATAGCGAATCTACCAAAACTATCAGTTTCAGTATTTTAGGGTTTTTCAGGCCCGGGGTGAAACTAGGGTTTGACTTTCCTGGAGTTTCACCCAACCAAAAATCTTGACCTAGGTCTCTAAACATCAGTTTTTATGAGGAGAGCAATCCTATGTCGGGCTCACTCAAAAATTCCTCTTCTGTAAAAATCCCTAATTTGCCGCACCAAAAACTGAAAATGCCCGGAATCAAATTCTGCTTCGACAGAAAGATGCGCCCTTTAATGGAGAGTTAGCCTAGCCTTCTTTTGCTTATGGATTGTGGAGAGAGACCCAAAAAGTAAGAAGCCCTAGCTTCCACAGTTGCATAGTGTCTTCTTCTCAGTTGTCTTTGATACCATGTTAGATTTTTATCATTTAAGCAATATGATCTAGGATCTTATTTGAGAGAATAACATGCACAACAAAAATCACAAGAGACAAGAGACACAAAGAATTTTCCTCGGGGAAACCATAAAGGAGAATACCCCGCAACTTCCTTAGAGATAGAATGAGCACCAATGGTAGGAGTAAAACCCAAAGATAGAAAAGATGATCTCCACAACTGTTCTCTCTCTCTCTCTCTCACTTGAGAGAGCTTCTCCTCTCTCACTCATACGCCCCAGTGAGTGAGTGTGTGTGTTATAAATAGATAGGCTCACTCTCTATTTATATTCTTTCATTCACTTAATGTACAATCCAACAAGTCGGCCTCACTTAACAATTACTAACCAGGGCCGACATCTCTAGGAGAGTCTAATAACCCTAGTGCTCCACAACTATGGGGACTTTTCCCTCCGATCAACAAGGAGGGTTAACCTTAACTCAATTGTGGGGACTATTGCCCCGGCTTACAATGGAGGGTTAGCCTCAATGACTTTACATGACTTGTTTACATTATTGAATCTCCCAATCGGAACATCGAGGCATGACATGACTCAATTACATTACATATACTTTTTGGAATAAACATCAGGGTACAATACATAAGATATACAAGTGAATACATTCCGAAGTTACAAATACATCAACACTCCCTCTTAACTAGGAAGGTATTTTCTTGACACAATTTATCAGCACAAGTCTTCTTCTCTGTATCATCTGGATCATCATGGAGACTCCATTTTTACTCTATGTTGTTGGATTTTATGTGTTATACTTTGACGTTGTTTGAAAGAATGTGGTTTTGCTCAAGGCTCGAAGCTTGTGGAGTGAAGTTGTTGAGAGAACATGATGAATGTGCCATGAAGAAATTAAGACTTTGCAGTTGTATCACGAGAGGATGATCATGTATAGCTCATGTACTGGTGTAGTTACTCGTGTTCGACACTCTTAGTTTAAAGAACAAAGGTGAAGGACCTGGATGAGGGAGCGACCTTTTTAGAGGCAACTGTTATGCAGAAGTTGAAGGTGATCAGTTGGTGAAAATTTTGTAAGTGAATCCATATGATGCACTTTTATGTATTTTAACATCATGTTAATGGATCAATCACTCTATTTTGAGTAGACCCATAGATGTAGCCAGGGAGGTCCAAGTGAACTCTGTTATCATCTCATCTTCATTATATGCTTGAATGTATTGCGTTCTTATGGTTGATTTATGATGCATACTTTATGAGATGCTTATGTTCACATACACTAAGACATCAGAAAAATAGTCCTTATCTAGATTTTGATGTGAGAAGGTTCTCACCAAGTCCAGATCAATTTGGTATCAAAGCAGGTGTTGTAGCTGCAACAAATTCCCAAAATCCAAAAAAATTTAGGACCCTCCTTTGCTTGGATTAGTTCTTTGTCCTTGAGTTAATTCTAAATGCTTGGATTGAGCTACCAATTGTTTTTTATTCCCCCTCGGATGCTTGAAGTAATCCACTGTTTGATAAAGCTTTATCGCTTCCTTTGAATGCATTTGGAGCATGCCTGAAGCGGAAGTTATTTTGGTCAGTGCCCCACCGTTGCGGGTGGATCTTTGTTTTGGTCTTCCGCCGTTGCAGAAAGAAATACACTTTTTCCTTCCGATCCGTTGGTTTTCACATCGGCCGATATTTTGGTTTATGTCAGAAGGATTTGTCATTTCCTTCTCCACCGTTGCGGATGGAAAACCACTTCCTCTCTTGATCATTGCTTAAATGTTCCGTTTCCCGCCGTTGCGGATGGACGTTCGGTTCTGACTTCGACTTTTCTCCCGATTCAATTGGTTTTAATCAGTTGTTTTCTTGTTTTGCATCGGAACTGTTATGACTTCTTCTTTCGCCATTGCGGATGGAAAACCTCATTCTCTCCCGATTATGGCTCGAAGTTTCGAACCCCGTTTATTGTTTCGTCGAGCCCGCAAGTATTGGGCTGCCGCCGTTGCGGCTACGGGAGTTTTCTCCTTCCGACCATTTGAGTCATTTGTACCCTCGACGTTACGGACGCTGATGTCCTTGCGGTTCCGCTGTTGCGGATGAAAGAAGAGCTAGCCCTTCCGATGTGTAGTCATTTGTTTCCGATTTAGACTTTACCCATTGTGGATGGCTTAGCGCTTTGGCCGTCTGCCGTTGCGGAAGGAAGTTTGTTTTAGCTTCTGATCCAAAAGTGGTCCGACATCCGATATGTTATCCGCCGTGAGGTTTGACCATATCTATATATGCGAGGTCGAGGGGTTATTTTTCTATTATTATTTTTTAACTGCCGTGCTCTTTCGCTATCGTGCTGTCGATCGCTCGAGTTTGTTCGGACCCCATTGCCGGTACCCACATCCAGGTGGCAACTGTAGAAGCCTAACCGTCTTCGTCCCGCCATACACTCCGGTTACACATCAGTGCCAGGTAGGCTTCATTTTCCTTTCCTCTTTCCGTTTGAACGTTTGGTGGTTCTATTTTCTATGGTGGTTTGTTTCCTCGGCCGTTTTCCTCGTCTCGTTAAATTATATGCCTATATAGGTGGATTTTTTTTATCTTAACTGTCCATGGGAGGACGGTTTGGCCCTTAGAGTAGTTTTTCCATATCGTCGTTGCTATATCACCCTATGCATAGAGAATTAGGGGGTTTGGTGCAGACAACCGTTACGCTGTCTGCACCAAACCACCATGTATGATGATGTATGGTGGATATAGGTTTTCCATGGCCCTTCCTTATGGGTTTGGGATTGTTTGTTCCATTTTTGGGCTTCCTGCATTGTTTAAACCCCAATCGTTTTCGTCATGTTGTTCCGCGTGACCCCATTCGAGCTCAGTGGTCGAACCCCAGCCGGTTGAAAGGGATATATCACTGCTTTTAGTTTGTTGGCCATAAGCTGCGAGGGCATGGTTTTGTTAAAGCACTGTTAAAGTCTCGTATATCTTTCCCCTGTTTTCCCCGCGCAGCAAAATGATAATGTCACCCGCAGAGAGCAGAGGTTTTCTTCGCGTTAATGTAGATGTTCTTTTCTCCCGATTATATTGTTAGAATTGTTGGTATTGAAAAGTAGTGGTAGCTTGCATATTTTAATGCATATAACTATTTTTCATCATGCTGGACATAAACAAAGTCACTGAACAATGCACACTGGGTTTAATAGTTCTGTTAGTTAGGCCATTTCAGTCTATACATGCATATACTTGTTTCATTGACTGATTGCTATCATGTTAAACATAGAAGAAATGGCACACTGCACATTGATGTATACCAGTTTGTCACTCAGCCAAAAGGGCTTAATGTTACAATTTTATGGTAGGAAGAGCTCACAATGTCAAAGAGACAAAAGAAGAAGGCCGCTGTGGTCGAAGAAGAGCCAGAAGTAGAAGTTGTCACCAAGACAGAATACATATACGAGGACACTATGTGTATTTATGGTGTTGAACCTGAATACCAGTGGGGGGGAATATATAGACTGATCATGCGCAGAGAAGTTCCTGACATAGGATTGGAAGAAGAGTCCATATATGCTAACATAGAAAGATCTTCACTAATGAAGATCACCACCAGACCAGAGTTGTTCCCGTGCTCTAAATTAATCGGTTGGATTTTTCCCCGGGCAGATGTCACAAGATTGATTCTGGAAGATGTTAACAAACAGGGATATGCTGCATACAGCCCTGGATATGTAGCTCTGGCCTACCACTTGCAAGATGCCCAAGTTTTTTTTTCTGATGACTGGTTAAACAACATTAGAATGGACCTTGTAGAGACCATGAAAAGAATGTTGTTGACTAGAAAGAATTTTAGAACCAGAGTAACAGGAGAATATGAAACAACAAGTTTAAGGGCTCCATACAGATTCATAGCCTTGATGCTTAACATAATCTTTGGAAGAGCTCATGGCAGGTTTTTCAAACTGGAATGGATACCCATCATTTTTTATGTTGCAACCCAGGGAACAATTTTCAACTGGGCAAACCTTGTCTCAAACAGTATTTCTACTTGCTTGGCCTCAGCCTTGGGAGGAGAGTCCCAAAAAAGGTCTAAATTCTATATGAGTTCAATACTTATAGATTGTATATTATGCAATCAGCCTTTCCCCGGCCTCAGGTGCATCTGGGACAGGGAGAGAATGCCGGTGTATTCTGCATATAAACTGTTGTGGGCACACAAATATCACAGCCACTATCGAGAAGTCTGTGAACACTTCATTATGCCACTATACAAACTCATTTTCCTGAAGGAGTGTGATTGTATGTCAGAGGAGGCCCTGTAAGTAATCGAAGAATATGCAGATTACTATTTGACTGAAGATGGCCTATACTTCAGAATGTTTGGAGGTTCGAAAGAACCCTCCCTGCTACCCAAATACGATACTGATTACATCATTCACAAGGAAGCGGTAAGGCAGGTTTCCTTGGATGGCATAGGGAGCTTCTTGTTTGAGCATAAGAAGTCGGCCTATCCTCCTTTGCCCTTTAAGTTAGCGAGCTACAGGTTCACTAGGGTGAAGAAGGCGGATGAGTTTGTACAAGAACTGGAAAGGTTTCATTTTGGTGAGATTCCTTTTCATAGAAGTGACTCCCGCGGAAAAGTTGTGGAACATTGTAAAGAAAACAATGTACATTTTGAATATACCCACCATTGGGACAGGGAGGAATCTGTCTTCCGAAGTGCCATGAACATGACAGCTCTGAGGAGAAGATTCAAGAAGAAGATCACCACCAAAGGTGGAAAGGGAGAAGAACAAGCAAAGGCTAAGGAAGAAGCAAGGAAAAGGGATGAGGAGGCCCAAAGGTTGGCGCAAGAAACTGCAAGATGGATGCACACAAAAGAAGAAGTGAAAAGAAGAGCTGCCCAAGAAGCTGCTGAGAAAGCAAAAGAAGCAGCTAGGGAAGAAGAAAAAGAAAAGAAGAGGAAGCTCGATGAGGAGCTACAAAAGCAGGAAGCAGAGAGACTGAAGCTGACACAGACTGAGACAGAATAGTCAGCTTTTGACATAGCTGGAGGGCAGGCCCAGGACATGGAAAACCCATAGGTTCAGAACCCACAAGTACCTGCCGCCGGCACACCCATGGTCCCCACACTGAAGCTAGTTCCTTTTGTTCAGAAAAAGGGAGAAGAAATACCTGATTTCAACACTGTTTTCTATGATAGAGCAACCAAAAGGATAGTCAATTGGACAGAGGGGAAAGTGGAGACAGCAGGTCTGCCTGGAAAAATGATCACAGATACACCCGTGGTGTTGGGCATAGACAGGGATCCAAGATTCACCCTAAGAGCCGGGGCTGCACTAATCAGCGCCTCAGAAGATAACATGGATAAGGTAATGACTGACTTGGAGCAGTCCAAGAAGTCCTCTTCTCAGTTGAAAGATACATTGAGGAAAGAGAGAGAGGAAGGAAATAGGCTGAAGCAAAAGTATGAAGACATGCAGAGGGAGATAAAGGCTTCTAAAGCTGAATTGCAGGCCCTCCAAGTAGAAAGACAAGTTAAAGAAACAACACAAGAATGCCTGGAGAAAGTGCAGAAAGAATATCAAGAGTTGAAGATGGAGAAGGAACGGCTGCAGGGAAAGGTAGAAGATCTAGAAGAGCAGCAAAAGATTATCTTGGAGGCCAGCGAGCTGCACACCCAGGAATGGGAAAAGAAACATCAAGAACAGATTGCCTCTCTAACAACTGCTCTGGAGGAAGCAAGGGATCAGCAGGTCAACCTCCAGCCATTCAAAGAGCATGTCTTGGCACAAAAAGCTAAGATGCTGCAGCTACAGACTACTATAGAAGAGGAGAGATGTAAAGTGCTACAGATAGATGGCCGCTTAGAAGAAATCCTAGAAACCTCCTCTTACTTCGTGGATAGATCTCAGGACGTCCTTGAAGTCCTGACTGCTAGAATGGCAAGGCTAAAAAACAATGAAGAAACTCCAGCAGAACTACCAGCAAAGGATCAACAGGCCCTCAAGCGGGATTATGACTTAGTGGAATTCGCTATTAACATCGCAGAGGATTTCAAGAAGGTCGTTAAAAAGACAAAAGGATCATGCACCGAGTTTTTCATGAGACTTCTCATTACCTACAACTGGTGCCAGGTAGAGGTCGAGCAGAGGCTTGATGCTTTCCTGGATCACAATGCCTTTGTGGAGCTATTGCAGAAGAGATACCAGGAGGAGGAAGCTAAAGTACAACATATTAAAGCCCTGGATGAGTAGATCATGAGGAATGAAGTAGACCACTCAGCTGTCAGTGTGCATCTTTTAGATGGCCAGCTTCAGTTGAGTGCAGCCAGGATTGAGGCTATAAAGAACCAGGCTGAGAAGTTTGAGATCAATATTCAGTTTTTGGAGCCTTGTGCCTTTGAAGGCATTGCTGCTGAAGCTTCGGCATGGAAGAAGTTTCTAGACACCCAAGTGGGACCCTCCTCGTGAAGGAGTGGTCACTTTTTGTATTTTGTAACAATTTTGTAAAAAACAGTTGAGAAAAGTAAAACGTTGGGAAACGAGGAGTTGGGAAGCCCAAAGGTTACCTTTGGGCAGCCCAACAGTCTTTCCCTCTTTTGTATAAATGTAGAAGGCGTAGAAATAAATAGGGTTTTTTTTCCCCAGTTAGACATGGAAGCTATATTGTAAGAAGAACTATTTCTCTTTGCAATAAAGAAGTATTGTTTGCCTGTTGGAGGAAGATTGGTGGCACTTTCAAATGTTATGCTGTGGATGGCTGAAAGATGAACTATTTTTTTTTTCCAGCTTTTTGTCCATTAACCGTGAGATCGTTCTAACTCTCAAAACCTATGTTCTTGTTTAGATGATTTCTGGTTTATTTTGTGGAATTACCACCATGAGTAATGTATGATGTTCATAAAACAATTAGCTAACTGATTGTTGAAATATCTTTAATCATTCGTGTGTTGTAGGAAGAAATATCAGCTATCTATAATTTCTCTTTATGATACATGCACAATTCACGTTACTCACAAATAAGTTAAAGTTTTCTCCCTGGGGATAGATAGATAGATATATAGTTAGTTTTATTTCTGCACATGTGATTGAGATGTTTGTGAGTGCCAAGACGAGAGGTAAGAACCTGTGCATCACGTTGTGACTGCCCCTTGCATCCCCATCACCCAGCATGGTTAATTAGGCATATGCATATCATACTTAAGTCAAAAAATACAAAAATATACACGGTGGACCGGGCCGCAACCGGTAAAACCTTTGTTTTTGTTACTTTGACCTACGGTAGCCGGACCGAAAACTAGACGGATTCCCCATACCAAACAGTAACGGGCTAGTTGGGAACGTTGACTGGGGAGAATCTCTTTCTGTTGTTGCCTGCGAATTTCTAGGCCTCAACAGTTTTGGCGCTAGAAGGAGGGCTGCCAATGCATGGCTGGCCGTGGAAACTTATTTTCCCAAGATTACCTTACCAGCAGATGTTTGAAGCTTGTAACCTAACCCAAGTACTTACAGGTTTCGGTTATACCTTTGAAGTAAGAAAGCCTGTTCTCACCCTACGTTGCTATTTACTCAGACTTTGTTCTTTTACCTGTGCTCATGGGTGGTGTGATTGTGAATCAGCCCAACCCATTACCTTCTTGGAGAGCTAGATCCCCTTTGAATCTCATGCCTCCATTGCATAACCTACCTCAAGCTTTTGATAAGCTGATGCCTAAGTTTGACACCGAGGAAAGGATTGCTGTAGATGATCACCTGCAAAGATTCTATTTAGCAGTAGAAGGGTTAAGGGCTGGGGAGTACGAAGATGTTGTCTGTAGACTCTTCCCTCATACCTTGAAAGGGGCAGCTGCCTCATGGTACTTTGCCCTGCCTGCAAATTCGATCCTAGACTGGAATACTTTTAAAAGAATATTCAGAAATAAATACATATCCCAAAAAACACATGCGTCATTGATGAAAGGTCTTGGTTTGTTAAGAAAAGAGAAGAATGAGAAGGTACATAGTTTCACTCAAAGATTTTCAATATACCTAAAAAACTTTTTTGAAGCTGAAAAACCCTCAGACAAGGTCTTAATTGAGTATTATGCATCTACCCTAGGACCTGAGTTAGCTATGTTTTCTAAAATGAAAGCCAAGCCTACATTGGTAGAAAATTATGAAGAGGCAGAAAGGGTAGAGGCGGAAAAGGAAAGTATAGAAGACTATCCGGAACAACTGAGAGAAAAGACTATCGAGAGAGGAACCTTATTGCTGTCTAAACCTAAAGATGAACAATCACATGATTATCAGGAAATGATGACAATGCTTCAAAAGCTATCTAACTGAATAATAGATCTGGAGAGAGAAAAGGAAGTTCAGAAAACTTATAAACCCCACTACCAAAAAAGGGAGGATAACAACCAATGGCAAGTCCCTCCACCAAATTTAGCATAAATGAACATAACAGAAATAGGGGGGGATAATTTCTGCACTTTCCACCAACAACCTCATTCGAAAAAGAAGTGTCCTCAATGGTTGAATTCAATGACATTGGTGATGAATAAGCTGTTGGACTCTAAGTTGACTAAAGACAGTGAGGAAGAAGAAGAAAAAAACCAGACCATAGAGAAATAGGATGGTGATACCATGTTCTTATGGAATGGTGTCTCGCTGTTCAACACAGAAAAGGATGCCCTCAAGACTGAATACACACCTACAACAACAAAAGATACGAACCTAACAATTAAGGACAAGGCAATCATTTCGAAGGTTAAAAAATTGCAGGAGAATGTTAAGAGACAGGAAGATGTGAATAATAAAACACCTGAGGTCACTACTGTCAGCCAGGAAACCAAGCCAATTAGTGAGCCTGTCAAACCTGTAGAAGAACAGGTAGGTGTTAATGGGGGAAACACTAATGAAATTGGGGAGCTTGAAGAGGATATACCTACTCAAAACCAACCAGGAGAAGAAGACATAGAACCAGGTTGGGAAGAGAAAGCTGATACCCCACCTTTTCTTTTGACCCTAGAAATGCTAAATCATAATGTGCATAATTTCTTGGTAGATTATGGATCAGCGGTGAATGTTATGCCACTGGAGATTTGCAAAAAGATCAATGGACAGCCAGAGTCCACATTTTGTGAAGTAACACAATTAGACAACACATGTGTCAAAGTAGTGGGAGAAATGAAAAACTTCCTCATTCGCTTGTCTGCAAACAACAAGATTTGTCAATTTATTGACATTACTGTGGCTGACATACCTAGTGGATATGGGTTTATTCTCAACAGAGATTGGTCTGCCAGGTTAAAAGGCTATTTTTCTTCAGATTGGTCTCATCTATTATTGCCTCTCAAGGGTACCCCAAATAAGATTAAGATTTCGAGAGAGCCTTATATGAAGCATACTATCACTAAGCTAGGGGAAGGAAATGAAGCTGTTGGTTCTGTCCTGGGAAATTATCTAACTGAGCTTAAACCAAGACATCATACCTCAAGAAAGGCCAATTCTATGATTGACACTCAGCCTGAGCTCCTTCAACTTCCTCAGGCTGAGAAGGATGATTGTAGGATAGTAGACATGTGTTCAATTTCAAAAATAGCACAGCTAGACCATGGTTAGATATCTCATGTCTACAATCCATCCCACCCCTTAACTCTCTAGATTTAAAGATTTTCAGGAGTGGGAAAAGTTTTCTTTCTTTTGCTTTGTACATAAATAAATTGTTTGTTTTTCTTTGATGCTTTAAGGCTGTTTTCTTTTGTTTAGTTAATTTGATGTTGTTTGCTTTTATTCTCACTGCTTTGTTAGTAGTTTTCTTGGTTTTGAATAAAGAGGCAAGATTTTGGTTGCAATAGAAACATCAGGGTTCTTTATTAACTGAAATCTTGAGCAAAATATTGTGATTTAAAAACATGGAATGTATTCTAGTAGCCTTGTTCCTAACTGGTCATGCATTCATTGAAGTCTTGCTTAACCCCTATAAATAACTCAGAAGTGAAACAGGTCTGGAATACTATTTTGAGGCTCCATCCATCTCACATCTTAAAAGTCCAAGGGGGTGACAGCAAAAGACCCATGGAAAGGAAGCAGGGTAAATGGTATATCATATATAAATGATCCCATGCCATGATTTTAGAAAAGCTAAAAGCTATCAAGAGTCAAAACTCCTTACTAAAAAAATAAAAAAAAACAAAAAAAAAACAAAGCAAAGTATCAAAAGCATGAAGTTCAAATTGCCGAAAGTTCCTCTCCGTCCGTGAGATGAAATGCAAATTATTCTCTCACACAAAAGGGCACTATGGGATAGAGGAGCCTGAATAAAATTCAGAAAGAAAGGCAAATGTAGGACTCACAAGAACTAAAGTTCAAATGGCACAAAAGTGCAATTGGCATGGGAATGAAGAACAAAAGGATAATGCTGTTTACTATTTGTTACAATCCTGTGGTGTCCAAGCATGAAACTACCTAAGGATGGGTAAAATAAACCTCATTTATTAGGCCTCAAAATAGTCATTCAGACTTGCAACGTTTCTGATGTTACCATTTCCCAAAGAATGGACTACTTCTCAATGGTTTAAATGCTTAAGTTGGCCAGCCTAGGGATACAAACATCTAGAAGATTTCAACTTTATTCAGACGGTCTTGCACTAGGAACGGGTTAATTCAGAAATATAGGGTTCACCAGGTAGTCACCAATTGTTGCAACTGCAACAAATTCCCAAAATTCCAAAAACATTTAGGACCCTCCTTTGCTTGGATTAGTTCTTTGTCCTTGAGTTAATTCTAAATGCTTGGATTGAGCTACCAATTGTTTTTGATTCCCCCTCGGATGCTTGAAGTAATCCATTGTTTGATCAAGCTTTATCGTTGCCTTTGAATGCATTTGGAGCATGCCTGAACCGGAAGTTATTTTGGTCAGTGCCCCGCCGTTACGGGTGGATCTTTGTTTTGGTCTTCCGCCATTGCGGAAAGAAATACACTTTCGCCTTCCGATCCGTTGGTTTTCACATCGGCCGATATTTTGGTTTATGTCAGAAGGATTTGTTATTTCCTTCTCCGCCATTGCGGACGGAAAACCACTTCCTCTCCCGATCATTGCTTAAATGTTCCGTTTCCCGCCGTTGTGGATGGACGTTCGGTTCTGACTTCGACTTTTCTCCCGATTCGATTGGTTTCAATCAACTGTTTTCTTGTTTTCCATCGGAACTGTTATGACTTATTCTTCCGCCATTGTGGATGGAAAACCTCATTCTCTCCCGATTATGGATCGAAGTTTCAAACCCCGTTTATTGTTTCGTCGAGCCCGCAAGTCTTGGGCTTCCGCCGTTGCGGCTATGGGAAGTTTTCTCCTTCCGATTGTTTGAGTCATTTCTACCCCCAACGTTGCGGACGCTGATGTCCTTGCAGTTCCACCGTTACGGATGAAAGAAGAGCTAGCCCTTCCGATGTGTAGTCATTTGTTTCCGATTCAGACTTTACCCATTGTGGATGGCTTAGCGCTTTGGCCGTCCGCCGTTGCGGAAGGAAGTTTGTTTTAGCTTCCGATCCAAAATTGGTCTGACATCCGATATGTTACCCGCCGTGAGGTTTGACCATATCTATATATGCGAGGTCGAGGGGTTATTTTTCTATTATTATTTTTTAACTGCCGTGCTCTGTCACTGTCGTGCTATCAATCGCTCGAGTTTGTTCGAACCCCATTTCCGGTACCCGCATCCAGGTGGAAACTGTAGAAGCCTGACCGTCTTCGTCCCGCCATACACGCCGGTTACACATCAGTGCCAGGTAGGCTTCATTTTCCTTTTCTCTTTCCGTTTGAACGTTTGGTGGTTCTATTTTCTACAGTGGTTTGTTTCCCCGGCCGTTTTCCTCGTCCCGTTAAATTATATGCCTATATAGGTGGAGTTTTTTTATCTTAACTGTCCGTGGGAGGGCGGTTTGGCCCTTAGAGTAGTTTTTCCATATCGGCGTTGCTATATCACCCTACGCATAGAGAATTAGGGGGTTTGGTGTAGACGGCCGTTACGCTGTCTGCACCAAACCACCCTGTATGATGATGTATGGTGGAGATAGGTTTGCCATGACCCTTCCTTGTGGATTTGGGACTGTTTGTTCCGTTTTTGGGCTTCCTGCATCGTTTAAACCCCAATCGTTTTCGTCATGTTGTTCCGCGCGACCCCATTCAAGCTCAGTGGTCAAACCCCAACCGGTTGAAAGGGATATATCACTGCTTGTAGTTTGTTGGCCATAAGCTGCAAGGGAACGGTTTTGTTAAAGCACTGTTAAAGTCTCATATATATTTCCCCTGTTTTCCCTGCGCAGCGAAATGATAATGTCACCCGCAGAGAGCGGAGGTTTTCTTCGCGTTAATGTAGATGTTCTTTTCGCCCGATTATATTGTTAGAATTGTTGGTATTGAAAAGCAGTGGTAGCTTGCATATTTTTATGCATATAACTATTTTTCATCATGCTGGACATAGACAAAGTCACTGAACAATGCACATTGGGTTTAATAGTTCTGTTAGTTAGGCCATTTCAGTCTATACATTCATATACTTGCTTCATTGACTGATTGCTTTCATGTTAAACTTAGAAGAAATGGCACACTGCACATTGATGTATACCAATTTGTCACTTAGCCAAAAGGGCTTAATGTTACAATTTTATGGCAAGAAGAGCTCACAATGTCAAAGAGACAAAAGAAGAAGGCCCCTGTGGTCGAAGAAGAGGCAGAAGTAGAAGTTGTCACCAAGACATAATAAATATACGAGGACACTAAGTGTATTTCTGGTGTTGAACTTGAATACCAGTGGGGGGAAATATATAGACTGATCACGTGCAGAGAAGTTCCTGACATAGGATTGGAAGAAGAGTCCATATATGCTAACATAGAAAGATCTTCACTGATGAAGATCGCCACCAGACCAGAGTTGTTCCCGTGCTCTAAAGTAATCGGTTGGATTCTATCCTGGGCAGATGTCACAACAATGATTCTGGAAGATGTTAACAAACAAGACTATGCTGCATACATCCCCAGATATGTAGCTCTGGCCTACCACTTGCTAGAAGCCCAAGTGTTTTTGTCTGATGACTGGTTAAAATACATTAGAATGGACCTTGTAGAGACCATGAAAAGAATGCTGTTGACTGGAAATCATTTCAGAACCAGAGTAACAGGAGAATATGATACAGTAAGTTTAAGGGCTCCATACAGATTCATATCCTTGATGCTTAAAAAAATCTTTGGAAGAGCTCATGGTAGGTTTTTCAAACTGGAATGGATACCCATCATTTTTTATGTTGCAACCCAGGGAACAATTTTCAATTGGGCCAACCTTGCCTCAAACAGTCTTTCTGCTTGCTTGGCCTCAGCCTTGGGAGGAGAGTCCCAGAAAAGGTCTGAATTCTATATGAGTTCAATACTTATAGATTGTATATTATGCAATCAGCCTTTCCCCGACGTCAGGTGCATTTAGGACAGGGAGAGAATGCCGGTGTATTCTGCATATAAACCGCTATGGGCACACAAATATCATAGCCACTATCGAGAAGTATGTGAACACTTCATTATGCCACTACACACACTCATTTTCCTGAAGGAGTGTGATTGTATGTCAGAGGAGGCCCTGCAAGTAATCGAAGAATATGCAGATTACTATTTGACTGAAGATGGCCTATACTTCAGAATGTTTGGAGGTTCGAAAGCACCCTCCCTGCTGCCCAAATACGCTACTGATTACATCATTCACAAGGAAGCGGTAAGGCAGGTTTTCTTGGATGGCATAGGGAGCTTCTTGTTTGAGCATAAGAAGTCGGCCTATCATCCTTTTCCCTTTAAGTTAGGGAGCTACAGGTTCACTAGCGTGAAGAAGGCGGATGAGTTTGTACAAGAATTGGAAAGGTTTCATTTTGGCGAGATGCCTTTTCATAGAAGTGACTCCCGCGGAAAAGTTGCAGAACATTGTAAAGAAAACAATGTACATTTTGAATATACCCACCATTGGGACAGGGAGGAATCTGTCTTCCGAAGTGCCCTGAACATGATAGCTCCGAGGAGAAGATTCAAGAAGAAGATCACCACCAAAGGTGGAAAGGGAGAAGAACAAGCAAAGGCTGAGGAAGAAGCAAGGAAAAGGGATGAGGAGGCCCAGAGGTTGGTGCAAGAAGCTGCAGGATGGCTTCACACAGAAGAAGAAGAGAAAAGAAGAGCTGCCCAAGAAGCAGCTGAGAAAGCAGAAGAAGCAACTAGGGAAGAAGAAAAAGAAAAGAAGAGGAAGCTCGATGAGGAGCTACAAAAGCAGGAAGCAGAGAGACTGAAGCTGACACAGATTGATATAGAACAGTCAGCTTCTGACATAGCTGGAGGGCAGTCCTAGGACGTGGAAAACCCAGAGGTTCAGAACCCACAAGTACCCGCCGCCGGCACACCCATGGTCCCCACACTGAAGCTAGTTCTTTTTGTTCAAAAAAAGGGAGAAGAAATCCCTGATTTCAACATTGTTTTCTATGATAGAGCAACCAAAAGGATAGTCAAGAGGACAGAGAGGAAAGTGGAGACAAGAGGTCTGCCTAGAAAAATGATCACAGATACACCCGTGGTGTTGGGCACAGACAAGGATCTAAGATTCACCCTGAGAGCCGGGGCTGCACTAATTAGCACCTCAGAAGATAACATGGATAAGGTAATGACTGACTTGGAGCAGTCCAAGAAGTCCTCTACTTAGTTGAAATATATATTGAGGAAAGAGAGAGAGGAAGGTAATAGGCTGAAGTGAAAGTGTGAAGACATGCAGAGGGAGATAAAGGATTCTAAAGTTGAATTGTAGGCCCTCCAAGTAAAAAGACAAGTTAGAGAAACAACACAAGAATTCCTGGAGAAAGTGCAGAAAGAATAGCAAGAGCTGAAGATGGAGAAGGAACGGCTGCAGGGAAAGGTAGAAGAGCTAGAAGAGTAGCAAAATATTATCTTGGAGGCCAGCGAGCTGCACACCTAGGAACAGGAAAAGAAACATCAAGAACAGATTGCCTCTCTAACAATTGCTCTGGAGGAAGCAAGGGATCAGCAGGTCAACCTCCAGCCATTCAAAGAGCATGTATTGGCATAGAAAGCTAAGATGCTACAGCTACAGACTGCTATAGAAGAGGAGAGATGTAAAGTGCTACAGATAGATGGCTGCTTAGAGGAAATCCTCGAAACCTCCTCTTACTTTGTGGATAGATCTCAGGACGTCCTTGAAGTCCTGAATGCTAGAATGGCAAGGATAAAAAAAAATTTAGAAAATCCAACAAAACTACCAGCAAAGGATCAACGAGCCCTCAAGTGGGATTATGACTTAGTGGAATTCGCTATTAACACCGTAGAGGATTTCAAGAAGGCCGTTAAAAATACAAAAGGAGCATGCACCGAGTTTTTCAGGAGACTTCTCATTACCTACAACCGGTGCCAGGTAGAGGCCGAGAAGAGGCTTGATGCTTTCCCGGGTCACAACGCCTTTGTGGAGCTGTTGCAGAAGAGATACCAAGAGGAGGAAGCTAAAGTACAGCATATTAAAGCCCTGGATGAGAAGATCATGAGGAATGAAGTAGACCACTCAGCTGTCAGTGTGCAGCTTTTAGATGACCAGCTTCGGTTGAGTGCAGCCAGGATTGAGGCTATAAAGAACCAGGCTGAGAAGTTTGAGATCAATATTCAGTTTTTGGAGCCTTGTGCCTTTGAAGGCATTGCTGCTGAAGCTTCGGCATGGAAGAAGTTTCTAGACACCCAAGTGGGACCCTCCTCGTGAAGGAGTGGTCACTTTTTGTATTTTGTAACAATTTTGTAAAAAACAGTTGAGAAAAGTAAAACGTTGGGAAACGAGGAGTTGGGAAGCCCAAAGGTTACCTTTGGGAAGCCCAACAGTCTCACCCTCTTTTGTATAAATGTAGAAGGCGTAGAAAGAAATAGGGCGATTTTTTCCCAGTTAGACATGGAAGCTATATTGTAAGAAGAACTATTTCTCTTTGCAATAAAGAAGTATTGTTTGCATGTTGGAGGAAGATTGGTGGCACTTTCAAATGTTATGCTGTGGATGGCTAAAAGATGAACTATTTTGTTTTTCCAACATTTTGTCCATTAACTGTGAGATCGTTCTAACTCTCAGAACCTATGTTCTTGTTTAGATGATTTCTGGTTTATTTTGTGGAATTACCACCATGAGTAATGTATGTTGTTCATAAAACAATTAGCTAACTGATTGTTGAAATATCTTTAATCATTCATGTGTTGTAGGAAGAAATATCACCTATCTGTAATTTCTCTTTATGATACATGCACAATTCACATTACTCACAAATAAGTTAAATTTTGCTCCCCGGGGATAGATAGATAGATAGATAGTTAATTTTATTTCTGCACATGTGATTGAGATGTTTGTGAGTGCCAAGACGAGAGGTAAGAACCTGCGCATCACGTTGTGACTGCCCCTTGCATCCCCATCACCCATCATGGTTAATTAGGCATATGCATATCATACTTAAGTCAAAAAATACAAAAATATACACGGTGGACCGGGCCGCAACCGATAAAACCTTTGTTTTTGTTACTTTGACCTACGATAGCCGGACCGAAAACCGGACAGATTCCCCATACCGAACAGTCACGGGTTAGTTGGGAATGTTGACTAGGGAGAATCCCTTTATGTTGTTTCCTGTGAATTTTCAGGCCTCAACAGCAGGTTAACAAGAGTTGCAGATTGTGTATGTCATGGGAAAAGGTCTGAAGCGTGCAAGAATCCAAGAGTGTTAGATTTTTATCATTTAAGCATTATGATCTAGGATCTTATTTGAGAGAATAACATGCATAGAAAAAATCACAAGAGACAAGAGACACAAAGAATTTTCCTCGAGGAAACCATAAAGGAGAAAACCCCACAACTTCCTTAGAGATAGAATGAGCACCAATGGCAGCAGTAAAACCCAAAGATAGAAAATATGATCTCCACAATTGTTCTCTCTATGTCACTTAAGAGAGCTTCTCCTCTCTCACTCATATGCCCCAGTGAGTGAGTGTGTGTGTGATAAATAGAGAGGCTCACTCTCTATTTATATTCTTTCATTCACTTAATGTCTACTCGAACAAGTCGACCTCACTTAACAATTACTTACCAGGGCCGATATCTCTAGGAGAGTCTAATAACCCTAGTGCCCCACAACTGTGGAGACTTTTCCCTCCAATCAACAAGGAGGCTTAACCTTAACTCAATTGTGGGGACTATTTCCCCAACTTACAATGGAGGGTTAACCTCAATGACTTTATATGACTTGTTTACATTATTGAATCTCCCGATAGAAACATCGGGGCATGACATGACTCAATTACATTATAGATACTCCCCGAAATAAACATCGGGGTACAATACATAAGATATACAAGTGAATACATTCTGAAGTTACAAATACATCAACACTCCCTCTTAACTAGGAAGGTATTTTCTCGACACAGTTTATCAGCACAAGTCTTCTTCTCTATATCATCTAGATCATCATTAAGTCATCTTCATCTTCAAGTCATCTTCATCATCAAGTCATATTCATCAAGTATGGATCATCACTTGATCATCGTTTAATCTGGAGTATCACTGGATCATCATCAAGTCTGGATCATTATCAAAGCTGGTTCATCACTAGATCATCATCATCATCACTGCTTCCACTATCTCAATCAAATGGTGCTATCTCTTCATTCTTCTCATCACAGGAAGTTCTATAGAGCTAGCCATTTTTCATGCTGGTTGTAGGACTAGCCTCCAGGTAGGTCTTCATATTCTTTAGCACTTATATATAAGCATGAGAGGAACACATCCAAGAACCATGTCAGAACCATGTCCCAGTCTGAATCAATTTTCTGGTAACTGACCAGGTGCCTCCATTCTCCTAGAGAATGGCTTGTCAACACTAAGCTGAGCTTCAGTCCCAGACTGAATCAATTGCCTGGTAACTGACCAGGTGCCTCCATTCTCCCAGAGAATGGCCTTCAACACTTATATCTTGTTGGAGACATTTACCATCATACACACTCTTTTGGTCAAATTGGCCTAGTTAAACCACTATCCTAAGTTTAATTGACATTAGTGGAGCATTAATTGCCATCATCCAGTCACACCCACGCCTACCTACAGTCAAGGAGGCTAACTTAGCCTTCTCCTACAATCAAGGAGGCTAACTGGAGCACTCCGGGGTGATCTGTGTGACATTAATGCACCTAATTGCTAACTGGTGGTTACAATCAATTCAACCAGTCAGTTACAGTCAGTTAAGGCGCCTCCAGTCATTAAATATATTATTTTATGATTATTTAATGATTATTTATTATTATTTAATGATCTGGAGTCAACAAGGCACCTCCACCAACTTCTGATGGTCAGTTCAACTTCAGTTAACCTCATCGGGGTTCATTGGAGTCATGGAGCACTAACACTTGAGAGTTGGATTGCTATGACATCTATTTGATCTCCTTCAGTTGAGATTCAGTCATTTATTGCACTCCGACTTCAGTTAGGGTTTGGTGAGTCAATTAGGGTTTTGGTCAAGTGGTTAACTGAGTGAGATTGAAGGGTTTCGAGTCAGTTAATCTAGACTCACTCACTGAATTCGAATTGTCTCCTTAGGTATTCAAATTCTTCATGCAGTTAAGACATTGCTCAACATTGGAATTGTAACCCTTTATTGTTTATTAAATATACAGAGAGGAAACCAATTCTGGTCTGATTATTTCCAATTCATGAGTATTTGTTAATTATTCTTTGATGATTTTGATTCCTAGTTCCTAGATCATGTGCAAGAATTAATATGGTATCAGAGCATATGGCGGGACAAAGATCAATCTCTCAAAAACAAGATTTTTGACATATTTCTCCATGAAAAGTGAGCAATAGCTCAAAATTCCAGCACTGCACCAGAAGCCAAGGCTTACCACTCAATATCCCAAGTAAAGAACTTGTTGATCAAGCTTGCTTGATTGACTATGCTAGGTGTGATGAAAGCCTAGAATGTGCAGGCTGTCCGACCTTATTTTGCACTTTCTGTTTTGATTTTCAGGTTTCTACAGGTGAAGCATTCGCTACAGCATATCCAGATGGCCTCCTCAGTACCTCTATCGACTCCATACAATTTCCACACATGGAAAAGTAAAATGGAGATTCAGCTGTATTCCAAAGGACTCTTTAGAATCGCCATGGACACTGAAGTTGAGCCTGGATCCGCCATAGAAAAATCAAGATTCTTGAACAAGAAGGATGAAGCCTTCGGTTTCTTATGCCTCTCTATTTCCGATGACCTTCTCTTCCATCTTACAGATCTGAAGACACCGAAACAAATATGGGACAAATTGGAATCTCTATATGGAAATCATGATGACCTGAGATTTTACCAACTCGAAAATGAACTCATGTCTCTCCAACCTTCCAATTTCGAGACTCTGAATGATTTATTTACAAAGTTCAAGCATACTGTTTTTCTCTTGAAGCAATGCAAAGTGGAAAAGGAGGATGATCAGCTCATCCTAGCCATCCTCTCCAAAATCGGGGCTGATTATTCAGTTTTTGTTTCTACATTCCATGCAGGGAAGCTCACAACCCCTGGATGGAAGATGCCTACTCTCAATGCCTTCATTGAGTCCCTAACTAGTGAACATGACAAGCTTGTCCAGATGGGGATCATCCAATCTTCCCGTGATCAATCCCTCCATGTCTCAGGGCCCAAAGATGTGAAGGGTAAAGGAAAGCAGCAGAAAAATTAGAAAACTAAATTTGATGCTCCCAAGCCTAGAGTTGAAAATCAGCAGCATGATGAATCTTCCGGCTCAAGGAAGAACAAAGGAAAAGGGCACAATGGGAAAGAAAAATTTAGGTGTTCTTACTGCGGGAAAAGTTTTTACCCTGAACATTCCTGCATGAAGAAAAAATCTTGATGAAGAAACCTCTCTCCTTGAGAGGAATCACATCAATCTTCCGGAGAGCTTTCGGAGGAGAGATCACCAAGATCGGAAACCACAGCATGAGAAAGTTCATGTCCTCACGGCAAGCACTTCGAAGTCCAAATCACTACTGATTGACAGTGGAGCTTCGAATCACATGATGGCTAAAAAAGACTCCTTTTCATCCTTGGAGACCGGCAAATCCATCCCCATCCACATGGGAGATGACTCCACCATCATTTCCGAAGGACAAGGTACTGTAGATCTAGAAAATGGTTTTTTTTCTAATGTTTTGTATGTACCATCTCTAGCAGCAAATATCCTTAGTTTCTATCAGATGACACATACAAGAATGCCCAAGAGAGTCTCTTTCAGCCCAAATTATGTTGAGATAACAGAAATTCCATCCGGGAAACTCATTGCAAAAGGCCATGCAAATCATCATGCAAAAGCCTATGAGTTCTCTCACTTTGTTGTGGATGCAAAGCCCACCGCTCTGCTAAATCATGGAAATGAGGTTAGTGGGCTATGGAATGAGAGGTTTGGCCATCTTAATTTCAAATATTTGCAGCAATTACAGAAAAAACTCCATGGTTGAAGGCCTCCCGGTCATCAAGGAAACCACGGGATTCTGCAAGGGCTGTGTGATTGGAAAACACCCTGAGCACAAGTTCGATCGGGGGAAACATTAGAGGAAATTTCAACTCAAAATGGGCCTCCTAAAATGAACTAGTAAAATAATAGTTAAAATAATAAAATAATATTTATTAATTTTGGAGGAAGAAAAGAAAAAAAGTACTTTTTGGTTCGTATTTTTGACATATCTCCCTGTGTTTTTATTCAAATTTTGATCGAGAGAGCTCGTTGGATGTGGAATTAAATTACGCATCCAATGAGCACCCACTCAGTATACTTTTGACGGACCCTGCTACCCCAAAAACAAGAAATACCTGAAAAAATGGAATGATGACATCATCATTTCATTTTTTTTTTGGTATTTCTTGTTTTTGGGGTAGCGGGGTCCGTCAAAAGTATGCCGAGTGGGTACTCGTTAGATACATAATTTAATTCCGCATCCAACGAGCTCTCCTTATCGAAATTTGAGTAAAAACACGGGGAGATATGTAAAAAATACAAACAAAAAAAGGTAGTTTTGTTTATGATACCTATCCCCAAATTTATATTAAAAAGGTGTTTAAGACCTATACGGTATTTCAAATTTAAATCAATTTCATTGGCTAACACATGATGACATGGAATTTGAATAAAAGTTAAAAGGCCCATTTTGAGTTGAAATTTCCTCTAATGCAAACCGAGCTACAAGCATATTGGGGTTGATACATTCTAATATCAATGGTCCAATGCCTATCACATCCATGAATGGATCAAGGTACCTCCTTACCTTTATTGATGATTTTTCAAGGTATACATGGGTTTTCTTTCTCAAAAAGAAATCAGAGGTATGTGAAAAATTTTCTAAATTGAAGGCCTTGATCTAAAATGCCTCTGGGCTTAAGATCAAGATCTTGAGATCTGATAATGGAGGGGAGTATGTTAGTAATGAGTTGCTGAACATATGCTCCCAAAGTGGTATTCAGGTCCAACATTCAATTCCCTACACTTCCCAGCAGAATGGAGTAGCGGAAAGGAAGAACTGGTCTCTCAAAGAGATGACCACCTGAATGTTGGAGTCAAAGAAGCTTGCTGCAAATTTGTGGGCTGAAGCCATGCATGCTGCAGCATACATTTAGAATAGGGTGCCACATTCATTAGTGAAAGGAAAGACTCCTTTCGAAGCATACTTCGGACACAAGCCAGATGTGTCGAACCTACAGGTGTTTGGGTCCACTGCATGGGCCCGGATTCCGCTTGATAAAAGAAGGGCTTTGCAACCGCAGAGCATAGAATGTCTATTTATTGGGTATCCTAATGAATATAAGGGATTCAAGCTTCTGGATATCAAGACCAAACAGATCATCATCGAGAGAAGTTTCAAGTTCGATGAGCCTCTTCAGGAGGTGGAACTAGTGAAGGAGAAAACTGCTGAAATTCCTTCCTATTCCACTGAATATTTGGATGATGAAATTGGTGGTGATGACCTTGATTTGGATCCTCTGATTTATGATATCAGTGTGCAACAATCATCAGATACTGAATCAGAACCTGAAGTGCAAAATCATCTTCCTACATGGGCCCAAAAGACACTCTCCTCTGCAGGAGACAACATTGGAAATCCGGATGATCCAAGGAGAACCCGGTCTGATTTCCAAAGAGCAGGTATTGCGCTCTCTTGTTCTGATAATTTGCTGTCCGAAAATTGCTATTTGATGATTATTTCAGATCCAAAATCCTACTACCATGCTTGGAATGATCCGAGATGGCAAGTTGCCATGGATGAAGAGATGAATTCTCTTCAGAAAAACACTACTTGGGAGCTAGTTTCTCTTCCTCCGGGAAGGAAATTGGTTCAATGCAAGTGGGTGTTTTGGACAAAGGTTTCTATTGATGGAAGCACCTACAAATATAAGGCAAGGCTGGTAGAAAAATGTTTCTCTCAGGTCCAAGGAGTGGACTACCATGAGACCTTTGCACCGGTTGCAAAAATGGACTCCATCCGCCTTGTTTTGGCTATTTCCACATCCAAGCACTGGGAGGTGCATCACATGGATGTTAAGTCAGCCTTTCTACATGGAGATATTCATGAGGAGATATAGATGAAGCAGCTTGAGGGCTACATCACTGATCCATATTTTGTTTGCAAGCTAAATAAGTCACTATACGGGTTAAAACAGGCCCCAAGAGAGTGGTATTCCAAGATGGATGCCTTCCTTCTCTCGCAAAACGTTTAGAGATGTAGATCAGATCCAAATGTGTATTTACAGCAGAATGATGGTCATCTAATTATCATTGTTTTATATGTTGATGACTTATTGATCACAGGTAGCACAATTGCCTCCATTTCATCCATCAAAACTGCTCTCCACAATGCCTTTGAAATGAGTGATTTGGGGCTTCTAAAACAATTTTTGGGGCTCGAAATCGAGCAAAATTCTGATGGGATTATGGTCACTTAGTCCAAATACATTTCAGACCTGTTAGTCAAGTTTAACATGGCTGAATGTAGGCCTGCACCATTCCCTTTTCTTTCAGGGATCAGCCTTGAAGAAGGAAAAAGCACACCTCCCATGGACTGCACTATCTATCGACAGCTGATTGGTAGCTTGTTGTACTTGACACATTCTAGGCCTAATATTTGTTATGCCGTGAATGCTATATCAAGATACATGCAGCAGCCTCATGATCTTCATTGGAAGGTGTTTGTGCCAGAAATTGTTTCTAAGGCCAGAGAAACAAGCCAACACACACTCAAATATAAAACTCAATAAAATTAAGGTTTAGGGCATTAGAGGAAATTTCAACTCAAAATGGGCCTCCTAAAATGAACTAGTAAAATAATAGTTAAAATAATAAAATAATATTTATTAATTTTGGAGGAAGAAAAGAAAAAAACTACTTTTTTGTTTGTATTTTTGACATATCTCCCTGTGTTTTTACTCAAATTTCGATCGGGAGAGCTCGTTGGATGTGGAATTAAATTCCGCATCCAACGAGTACCCACTCGGCATACTTTTGATGGACCCCGCTACCCAAAAAACAAGAAATACCTGAAAAAAATGGAATGATGACATCATCATTTCATTTTTTCAGGTATTTCTTGTTTTGAGGGTAGCGGGGTCGATCAAAAGTATGTTGAGTGGGTACTCGTTGGATGCAGAATTTAATTCCACATCCAATGAGCTCTCTCGATCAAAATTTGAGTAAAAACACAGGGAGATATGTCAAAAATACAAACAAAAAAAGTAGTTTTGTTTATGATACCTATCCCCAAATTTATAATTAAAAAGTGTTTAAAACCTATATGGTATTTCAAATTTAAAGAAATTTCATTGGCTAACACATGATGACATGGAATTTGAATAAAATTTAAAAGGCCCATTTTGAGTTGAAATTTCCTCTAATGTTTCTGCAATGTGTTTTTGGTTGTGAACTTGAGAACAGTCAGGGAATACATTCATAAGTAAAGCAACTACTGAATCATAAGTAATAGAAGATGAAGATGCATGATATATCTAAAAAAAAATCCAACAGAAACAGTATTGAGGTTCAAACATAAATGACAGGCATTACTAGAATATAAACATAAACCAATCAATGAATCTATCAATTTAAGCAACTAGAAAAAATGAAAATGAAGCCAATACATAAATCTGAAGGGTAAAAGTCATATATATCTCATAGTTTCATCAACCACTGCATACAAGAGCTTTGTACCTTACTCATAAACAAGTCTGAAAACCAACTGGGCTTGAAGACCTCCTGATAGCTTCCCAAAAATCGAACCCTCTAAATGACTTTCCTATCTCTCTAAATAGAGTTTCTTTACAAAATCAGTTGGGTCTAAAACCCAAACTACCTTCATCAATTCGCTGGGGTAAGGTAAAAAGTAAAAACTTACAAAATTACAAAATATGCTAAAAATAGTAAATCATTAACATATGTGTTTATCAAAAGATAGCAACTAACTAAATGAACAACTGTTTCATAGCCTTTTCGCTGCCTCTGCTAAGAGCGCAATGCCATCTAGTGCTTGCTCCTTCCTTTTAACTTTCTTCTGTTCCTACTCCATGTCCTTAATCTTCTTGATTAGCTCCTTGTTTCTCTATTGTAGGTCCTGGACTGTTTCCTCCAACTTTGTGGAATGCTTGTCAGTAGCTCTTTTCCTTTTTAGTACCTCTTTAGATACTTCTGATAGCTCCAGGAAATCATTATGAACATCCCGCAGTTATTCTATAAGCCCTCTGTTGACTTTCAATAACCCATCATTAACCTCTTGTAAGTGTTTCATCTGTTGCTTGTACTTCTGAATACTTTCCTGCAAGTTTTCTTCATCAAAACTAGGGATTTCAGGTATATTTTCATCCTTCATTAAAAAGTCTGAGAAATCAGTAGGAATACTAGGCTCTTTTATAATTCCTGCTTCCCTGAGTATAGCTTCATCTTCTTTCTCCCACTCCTGATTTTCAACAGGACATGCTTTTGCCTTTTCTTCTTGCTGCTGTTTTAAGAGTTTATCTTTTATCTCAAAAATTATTGCAGATAATTTAGTTGCAGGCTTGCTTGAATCTTCTAATGATCTTGATGAACTCTTGACTTCTGCAGGATGTACATAAGGAGATTTTACAGCTGCTGGCTTCTTCCCTTTTCTGCTAGCTTTCTTAATTTCTGGATTTTCATCAGGGGATACATCATCTAACATAGTAACTTCATTTGTGTATAACCTGGGATTGAGCAATTTTTTCATGTTCAGTCTTAGCTTGTTCCTCGACCTAGTTTTAGGTCTGAAATATGATGCTTTTTCTCTTGGAATTTTCAACTCCTTTCCTTGATGCTGGATAGCAGCCAACTCTACTATTTCAAGCTTACCCCTCTTTCTGTTAGGTTTTGTAGCTTTGCTGCCTGAAGAAGGAATCTCTCTGTAGGTTTCAGTTTCAATTGTAGTTTTTTCTACCTGCTCCTCTTCTAAAAGGTAACCTTCATCATCAGACAATATAGTAATGGGGATTCTCTGCTTGACTTGCAATTCTTCTTCATGCACAATCACTTTTTGTGTATCAGCACTTTTCATTTCATGAGGGACCTCTGTTGGTACCATGGGCTGTAACAGCTGCTTTTGGTCTTCAAACAGTGAGTACTTGCCTTTGCTACTAGCTGAAAATACTTTGGGTCTATTATCCTTTTCCACCTGCTCTGATGCTTCCTCAACTTTGACCTCTGTCTTATCTTCAGGCTTAGACTTTTTACCTAATTTCCTCATCAAAACCTTTAACAGCTTTCCTTTTAGGTTTCTGATCTTCTTCTTTGGTTTGGAAACTAGACCAAAAGATGAAAAAGTCCCATGTCTTTCCTTCATGTTGCAAAACAGTGTTGATGAATAACTTGATTAGTCCATGATGAAAAATTGACTGAGATGTATGGTCTTCATGTTGCTTAACCCTATTGGACATTTTCTGCAAGCTTCTCAGAAAAAAGAATGGCAAGTTCATCTTTGACACTCCCACCATGTGTTGCAAAAACTTGAAATGGTACTTGAATACATAAGCGTACCTGCCTTCACAAGTAACATAGCTCTGCAGTATCCTGATTGGCTCAACCCACTCTCTTCTGAAATGTTGAATAAGGATGCCTTTATTCCAATCAGGACTGACATTAGGTAAAATATATCTTTGTGGATCAAAGTCAAAAGGCAGCTTCTTGAACCATGGTTCACCCTCATTTTTAATCCCTGTGGCTTCTGAGATCAGTTCCACTGTCAGCTTGAATTTGAGAGCATTAAAGGTCACCATGTCATCTTTTAAACCTTGAGTAAACTTACAGGATACTTCTGCATTATATCCATCTATCTTCTTAAAAAAGTCCATCCAACCTGCTTGCTGAAACAATTCAACACATCCAGGGAGGTTTTCAATCCACCCTACATCAGTTGGCTCTGCTCTGTTCACTTTACTAGTTTTGCCCATTGTTTCATGAAAAACTGAAAGTTGTATGATTTTCAGTAGATGGTCTATGAACTGTTTTTTTGTTTCTCAAGCCTTTTAACAACTCCCTGCAATTTTCTTGACACACCTGTTTGTTCTTTTTCAGAAAACAAAATAAATTTTACCAACAGGTGGAAGAATTCAAATCATCGAGGTTTCAATGCTCTTCATCAAGCATATGAATGAGATTTAACAATCAATAAGACTGTCATAAAAATAGTAGACCAGTGTTCATCCTCAAAATACATAATAAACCATAGTGTCTGAATGTCTTAGGTCACCAGCTGCTCAAACTCCTCATTTCAGTGCTAAGGAAACTAGGTATCATGTATAATATACATTCAAATATGACATTCTCCTTCAATACAAACTGAGTTAAGTCATAGAAAACAACACTTAGATCAGTTTAAGTATCCATACTTTTCAATTCAACTGAGGACTGTCACTGAATGTAGCTGTTCTAATTCCAGTATTGTATTTTAATCCCCGTGTATCAATACCAATATCAATTTTCAAACCCCAACTTCCTCACAGTTTCAGACTTTGCAAATGTAATATCAACCATAGGTTTCTCAACTGGAGACTACTTGTAAGGTAGATGAGTAAACAAAATCTTCTGCAATATATTCACATTAGCTTCCTGTAGCCTTAGTACTGAAAATGACATTAGGTCTGCCAACAATCCTAGTCATTCAACTCGTTAAACTCAATGTGCATAATTATCAGAGCTTTTGGTGTAATTTGAGTGCTAAAACATAAACAGCTTTTACCTCAGACCGTTTCGAACTTCAATAACTGGATAGTTCAAACCTAGGGCTATTTTTCAGTGCTCTGTTCAACAAAACTTCTCAAACTGACTCAAACAACTATTTCTTTGGTTAAAATCTCATTTAAAAGCATAATTCATCCTCTCCATCAATCAATTTTATAGAACGATCTCCACTGGAAGAAACCCTAAATTGATGGACATTTCTTGGTGACTGTGGAATACCTGCTAATGCTCCGCTATAGTTGCGTTAAATCTGACTCTGAGCTGTTTAATGGCTGAACAGGTGTCTTGATATGTTTAATTTGATTACAAATATGAAAATAGAGAAGCCCTAAACTCCAGGTAACCTTCATAAACCTCGTCTCTGTTCTGCAGCGACATAATCCATCCTTTTCGCGGTTATGGTTACCCCACGAACCCTTTTTCCTTTGATAGTGTAGGTAAAAGGAAAATCATGCCACATTAGACCGATATTTGCTGCTAACTGTCAAACCAAACCGCATTAAGAGTAATGATGGTCATGATTTGCTTCACGACTTAAAACCACTTGGAATCATGTTAAATCTGAAGCATACACGTATCAAACAACTCACAATATGGGATTAGTCATTCACCGATTGAAATCATGATAAATTTTTGCTTAAAAATCGGGAAAAAGAAGGCCGCGATATTCTTGTAGTGCGCCTTTGGTGAATTTTCGCTCCAGCGCTACAAGAATATCTTTAGTGCTATTTTTTCGCTCTTTTTCAGCTTTTGGACACTTTGTATGAAGTTTATAAAACTGCTTGAGTGGTGATCATGCCTTATTGTGCTCAGAATAGTCATTTTTGAATCCATTTTTTGATATAGTGACTTTTAAAATCCTTCAACAAAAAACAAACCTATGGCTTAAAACTAAAATTTTCAAAAACAAGATCAAAATTTCATGTAAACACTAAACAAAATTTCCTAAAGGAGGAGAAATCAAAAAAAAGTAAATGACTAACTTGAAAGAAAAAGAAAATCAAACCAAAATTTGATTAAACCAATTACTGACTAAACATCTGGCTCCAGCTACGGGATGAAGTCCTCCCTGCGAGGCTTCAAGAACCTGTAGACCAGTGCCTTTTGTCTTCTATCTACCTGTCTGCAAACTTCCATTGGGCTATGGAGTCTTTATTCTATCTCACTCGCACCGGTATGTACAATGATCAGTGAAAAATGCCCTTATAAACTGTAAAAATGTTTGAGGAATCATCCATTAACAGGGCTGGACAACTCCTCACCTTCCAAGGACTGCAAGATGAAAGTATTGTTTTCTAAAACTTTTGATACCAGAAAAGGGCCAAACCAAATATTATCAAACTTACCATGCTTACCCTTTTTCTCCTTCCTTGCATCCCATCTTAAAACCATCTCTCCTTCTGAGAAAGTATGTTCTTTAATGTTCTTGTCAAACCTGTTTTTAACCTTGGTTCTGTACAGCTGAGCTTTTTTATCTACCTCCTCTCTATTTTGCTGTAACTCTATCATTTCAAATATTCTCCTTTGCATATCATCCGATTCTTCTTGAGAGTTCTGGAGGAATTTCATCACTGGAATCCCCAGCTGAACAGGGAAAACTGCTTTTGTACCATAAACCAGCTAATATGGAGAAGTACCAATTGCCTGTTTCACTGTAATCCTATCTGCCCACAATGCATACTTCAGCATTGAATCCCAAGACCTTTTGTTATGCTTTAGCAGTTTCTTGATGCTTTGAATGATGCTCTTGTTAGATGATTCGGCCTGACCATTGCCCTGAGGATAATAGGGAGTTGAGTGTTTCAAAATGATGCCATTTTTTTCACAAAAGGCCACCATTGCCTTGGACTTGAATGCCTTAGCATTGTCTGTTACTAATCTCTGTGGACAACCAAACCGACTCAGGATGTTTTCTTCAATAAAGTCCATGATTAATTTGTCTGTAGCATTCCTTGTGGGAATAGCTTCCACCCATTTTGTGAAAAAATCTGTTGCAGTCAAGATCCAATGATGCTGTCCTGAAGATGCTGGATTGATTTCTCCAATAAAGTCCAGACCCCATTGCTGAAAAGGGGCATTGACTGCAATAGGTTTCAAAGGAAAAGACAGTAATTTCTTCTTACCAGCAAATTTCTGACAGGGAATGCAAGCTCTTACCTGCTGGTAAACATCTGTGAACAAGGATGGCCAATAATATCCAGCTCTCAAGATTTTGTAGGCTGTTGCTTTCCAATATTTATGCCCTCCACAGGCACCTTCATGAGATTCTGAGATCACTTCACCTATTTCAGATTGGTCCAAACATCTGAGCAAGATACCCCCTGGATCTTTCCAGAACAATTGATCCTCTACCAAACAATACTTAGTAGCTTTGAGTTTCAAAGATCTAGCAGCCTTCTTGTCTAAATGTTCAGGACATTGCAGAAATAACAGAAAATAGACTATGTCTGCATACCAGGTAGATGTTGAATAGAAATCCATGATCTTCTCTTTCTTCAGTGCTGTTTGCTCTTCCTCTTGAGCTATTTCTTCAACCATAACATGCAGTCCCAGAGCTTGACAATTTGAATCAGCCAAAAGCTTGGCTAAACCTTGTCCTTTAACAAGCTTGGTGGGTCTGATATCCACATCATACTCCATGATCTTCGCAATCCATCTGCCTCTCTTCCTTTCACTATCAGGCTATGTTAAAACATCTTTCACAGCAGCATTTGGAACAAATGAAATAACTTTTGAGTGCAAGACATAAATTCTGAAAATTTTTAAAGCCTTCACCAGAGCATAAGCCTGCTTCTCCAAAATGATATACTTCAGCTCTGAATCTCTGAGAGCCTTGCTAAAGAAGGCTATAGTCTGTTCCAATCCTTCTTTATTTTTCTGAAGTAAGACTGCTGCAATTGTGTATTCTGATGCAAATGAAAAAGTAAGAAATTCTTTGGTGAAATCAGGACTTACCAACACAGGTGCTTCAGTCAGAGCCACCTTGATTTTTTTAAATGCAGCCTTTGCTTCAACAGTCCACCTGACTTCCTGGTCCTTCTTCAACATGGCTGTAATCTGTTTAATAGTCTCAGCAAAATTGGGAATGAACCACCGCAGAAAATTAATTTTGCCAATGAATGATTGAACATCTTTTTTGCTCCTGGGTAAACTGATATTCAGTATAGCTTTCACTCTTTCAGGATCTATTCGGATGCCATCAGTAGACACAAGGTGACCAAGTAATTTACCTTCTTGTACAACAAAATGTGACTTTTTGGGATTTAGGGATAGGCCAAATTTTCTGCATTTTTGGAAGGTCTGCCTTAAATGCTTTAGATGCTCATCATTTGACTGTGAAAAAACAGTAATATCATCCAAATAAATGACCACAAACTTATCTTTTTCTCCAACAAAGGCAATATCCATTGCTCTCTGAAATGTTGCTCCTGCATTCATCAGGCCAAAAGGCATCTTGTCATACATGAATGTCCCCCAGGGGGTTGTAAAGGATTTCTTTTCCTTGTCATCAGGGTGCATGGCAATCTGATTGTAGCCTGAGAAACCATCCACCATAGATATCCTCTGAGCTCCAACCACTTGCTGCAAAAACTGTTCAATCTTGGGGAGAGGATAGTTGTCTTTTAATGATGACCTATTTAAATTTCTGAAATCAACACATAATCTTATTTCCCCATTATTTTTTCGGACAGGAACCAGATTTGCAACCCATGAAGAATACCTGAGAGGCACTATTATCTTTGCATCCAGCAGCTTCTTTAATTCCTTTTCAATCACAGGGAACAAAGCTGGATTAATCCTTCTCAGTTTCTGTCGAAAAGGCTTGACATTGGGCTTCAAAGGGACCTTGTGCTGAATGATTGCTGTATCATAGGTTCTTAGATCTTCATAAGACCAGGAAAACACATCTACATGTTCCTTCAGAAGCTTGATATATCTATTTTTTTGTTCAGCTGACAGAGACTTGAAAATTTTTACCATTTTTAGATGTTCAGCAGAACCAATATTGCAGTCCATTACATTGTCTTCTGAAGATTGAACCACTGGCTTTGAGGGAGTATCATATTTGGTAAATATTCTTTCTAAAGGTACTAAACCTTTTGGAATGAAGTTACTCTTCAACTCAATGATTTTATGACCTTCTATTTCATGTTCAGCAAACTTACTTTCAGCAGATTCATTTTCAGCAAATTCATTTAACTATTCATCCCCTTCATCTTCTTCTTGATCAATTTGGGCATTAGTGAACTCATCTGTAAGCTCAAGAAATTTTTTGATTTCAATGTCATCTTCAAATACCCTCCAGTGCCTCACATTATCCGGTACACATGGTCTGTACCTCACCTCTATGGGATACCTCAGCTGAGTGGTTTTAGGAATTCTGAAGTGTGTAGCAGCCAAAGCTAATGAGTCTGCAGTCTCATTATGATTCTTTGGAATATGAGTAATAGTAAATGCTACAAAATAGTTGTCAAGCATATCCCATACCTCATTCCGGTACACTTTCAACAAACCCTGCTTTACTTGATAGTTGTTCTTGACCTGCTGAACAACCAGTTCGGAGTCGCCAAATGCAGCAATTTGCTGAATGCCTAAGTCTTTAGCAGCTTTCAGTCCCAATAGCAGAGCTTCATACTCAGCAGTATTGTTAGTGGTAACAAATTCCAGCTTATACATGAGTTTCACTATCTCACCTCCAGGAGAAATGAGTAGCACTCCATCTCCAGCACCCTCTTTGCACGAGGATCCATCAAAATACAACTGCCACAGTGCATCTTCTTCCTCTTTGCTGTGTTTTATTGGCTTATCTTTTTCCACTTGTAACAGACCAGCAGAATTATCCTGATCACTAAAATGTAACATGCATGTACCAAGATCTTTATCAACAGAGTACAGTGGGTGATTAGTGGGATGCTTGTCATCTGTCACTATATAAGCAAACTGCATCTCTCTATACAGTCTTCTAGTTTCTCCACCAAACACTGGAATAGTGGCATAAGAAAGGTCCATCTGTAAGGTTCCCCCAACCTTCTTAGCCCAGGACCTAGACAGAAGTAAGCCAAACTTTGGTGTAATGTCAGCTACTACAACATCCATTATTACACTTTTCATAGGCAACTGAGCTAAGCTGACAACCATATCTTTAATTACTCCTAAACATTTCACAGCTCGGGAGTCAAAGGCATATAGATCATGGTAAGGTTTGGTGATACTGAGGCCCAGGGCTTCCATTATAGCTTTTGGCATCAAATTGTGGGAGGCTCCTGAATCTAAAAGATAGTTGTGAATCATTTGGTCATGGACAGTCAAGGTGACATAAAATGGAGGAGAAGCACCAGCCTCATTTTCAGTCTTTTCAGCTAGAGCTGATCCAATAAAAATTCTTGGGCTTTCTTCCTGCAAATTAACTGTATCTGAAACAGGCTGATTATTGGGTACATTCATCACTTTCAGAACTGTTTGTTTATATGATGGGTTCTTTATTAACTCAGTCAAAGGCACAGGAATCTTTAAATTCCCTAGTTCATTCTCCAAACTGAAATTTTGGACAGATTTGTTTACCTCTTCGATTTCAGCATTCTTCTTTGATTTTTCTACTGATTGTCTTTTTTCTGGCATAGGATCAGCTGTCTATTTAGCAGGAACAACAGTAGCAAGAACAGCAGCAGCAGGAACAGTAACCTTCTTCTTGGGGGCTTGGACCACTTGTTTTGGGCATGATCTAAGATTTATTGTCTTCTTAGGTCCATTCTGATGGACAACAGCAGTTACAGCAGTATTTTCCAAGCCTAAATCATCTTCAGTTTCAAACATATCAGCATCATAATATTCTGAATTCAGAAAATCTTCTTCAATAACAAAAACTGTAGACAATCCATCTCCAAAGTGGTTCATATCTTGATCAGTCTCAGTCTCTTCAAAGAGCAGCCATTCATCAACTTCTTCTTCATCAGCTACATTATTTTGAAGAGGTGGAGGCACTCTTTGATCTTCATTCTCTCTCCTCTCTCGCTGAATATCATTGTTCCGTCGCTCTCTTGGTATGAATCTGGGAGCAAATTGTCTTCTAAACTGATTCTGGTTATTTGGATTTCTTTCAGCTTCTGGAGTAGGTTTGGCAGAATTCTTTTCAAGCTCTAGTTTATTCAGTTTGGCAGTGAGAATCTTTACCAGCTTTTCCATCTCATCTATCTTGGCTTCAGCAGACTGAGGAGCAGCACTTGTTGAAACAGCTTCCTTCTTTCCTTTTCTCTCATAAAGCTACTGGGGAGTTTCTTTCTTAAGTCTGTTTGAAGACAACAAATTGGACTCAACCTCCAATGTTGTATCTTGCATATTCAGCAAGGTGATAGGTCTTCTTTCTCTTAGCAATAGAGAAAATTCATGGTCAAAAGCATTGGCATAGGTGAGTTTAGCTGATGTTTCAGTAGGCTTAATTTCTGCTGGAATCCTACTATACATTTTGTTGAATCTTTTGGAAAAATCTGCAACAGTTTCCTCTTTTTTCCTTCTGAGAGCTCCAAACTCAGTTATATAATAGGTGTGGTCTTTTGTGTCTCCCCATTTCCTCATGAAAAGATCACGGAGCTCTTCAATTATAGTGATTGAGTTGGCAGGCAACTCTTTGAACCACTTCCTTACATCCCCATCAAGGCTTTGAACAAATACCCTCATCCATACATCTTTAATCTCAATGTTTTGATTGTCAGCATAACTTAGGAAAGCCTCCCAATGTTCTTCAGCAGTGCTCTCCCCCTGACCATTGAACCTAGGCATATATTTTTGGTAATCACCTCCAGGAAAAGCATGTAAAGGCTGAGGTAAGACTAATGGTGCATACCTGGTTGCAACCATGCGGTCCATCATATCCATGGGAGGGTTTTGGGCTGCCATTTTTGTACTGATAGGTTTTGAAGATGAGAAAGCTTGACTGGAACTTGTTTGAAAAAGGCTCTTTCCTACTTTCAGCTGAAAAAGAGGTATTTTACCAGGAGAAGCAGTATTGGCTTTCAAAAAGGTTTGAGGATTAGTAAAAACTTGAAAAGTGCTCTCAGGGATGGTAGGTTTTATCCAAGGTGAGGTTTCAGCTGGATGTAATGAAGCACCCAACTGGTCAGGGTCACAAAGGGCTGATAAAGATTGAGACCTTTGGAGTTTTCTTGCTGTTTTCAAGATCTATTCAGGGTCTGAAACCCCTGAATGTAACGGTGAAGTAGGTCTGCTCCTGGTTCCCACTCCTCTAGAAGCCACTGTGACAACTTGGTGAAAAATAGCCTTCAAAGAATGCTGGTTTAAGTCCACCTCTTAAACCAGTAAAACTGATAAGTATCCCAGGGAAGATATGCTTCAGCTTCATCCCCGGCAACGACGCCAATGATGCTTGTGCCAGAAATTGTTTCTAACGCCAGAGAAACAAGCCGACACACACTCAAATATAAAACTCAATAAAATTAAGGTTTAGGGTTTCTGCAATGTGTTTTTGGTTGTGAACTTGAGAACAGTTAGGGAATACATTCATAAGTAAAGCAACTACTGAATCATAAGCAATAGAAGATGAAGATGCATGATATATCTAAAAAAAAAATCCAACAGAAACAGTATTGAGGTTCAAACATAAATGACAGGCATTACTAGAATATAAACATAAACCAGTCAATGAATCTATCAATTTAAGCAACTAGAAAATATTAAAATGAAGCCAATACATAAATCTGAAGGGTAAAAGTCATATATATCTCATAGTTTCATCAACCACTGCATACAATAGCTTTGTACCTTACTCATAAACAAGTTTGAAAACCAACTGGGCTTGAAGACCTCCTGATAGCTTCCCAAAAATTGAACCCTCTAAATGACTTTCCTATCTCTCTAAATAGACTTTCTTTACAAAATCAGTTGGGTCTAAAACCCTAACTGCCTTCATCAATTCGCTGGGGTAAGGTAAAAAGTAAAAACTTACAAAATTACAAAATATGCTAAAAATAGTAAATCATTAACATATGTGTTTATCAAAAGATAGCAACTAACTAAATGAACAACTGTTTCATAGCCTTTTCATTGCCTCTGCTAAGAGGGCAATGCCATCTAGTGCTTGCTCCTTCCTTTTAACTATCTTCTGTTCCTGCTCCATGTCCTTAATCTTCTTGATGAGCTCCTTGTTTCTCTGTTGCATGTCCTGGACTGTTTCCTCCAACTTTGTGGAATGCCTGTCAGTAGCTCTTTTCCTTTTTAGCACCTCTTTAGATACTTCTGATAGCTCCAGGAAATGATTATGGACATCCTGCATTTCTTCTATAAGCCCTCTGTTGACTTTCAATAACCCATCATTAACCTCTTGTAAGTGTTTCATCTGTTGCTTGTACTTCTAAATACTTTCCTGCAAGTTTTCTTCATCAAAACTAGGGATTTCAGGTATATTTTCATCCTTCATTAAAAATTTTGAGAAATCAGTAGGAATACTAGGATCTTTTATAATTCCTGCTTCCCTGAGTATAGCTTCCTCTTCTTCCTCCCACTCCTTATTTTCAACAGGACATGCTTTTGCCTTTTCTTCTTACTGCTGTTTTAAGAGTTTATCTTTTATCTCAAAAATTATTGCAGATAATTTAGATGCAGGCTTGCTTGAATCTTCTAATGATCTTTATGAACTCTTGACTTCTGCAGGATGTACATAAGGAGCTTTTACAGCTACTGGCTTCTTCCCTTTTCTTCTAGCTTTCTTAATTTCTGGATTTTCATCAGGGGATACATCATCTAACACAGTAACTTCATTTGTGTATAACCTGGGATTGAGCAATTTTTTCATGTTCAGTCTTAGCTTATTCCTCGACCTAGTTTTAGGTCTGAAATATGATGCTTTTTCTACTAGCATTTTCAACTCCTTTCCTTGATGCTGGATAGCAGCCAACTCTACTATTTCAAGCTTACCCCTCTTTCTGTTAGGTTTTGTTGCTTTGCTGCCTCAAGAAGGAATCTCTCTGTAGGTTTCAGTTTCAATTGTAGTTTTTTCTACCTGATCCTCTTCTAAAAGGTAATCTTCATCATCATACAATACAGTAATGGGGCTTCTTTGCTTGACTTGCAATTCTTCTTCATGCACAGTCACCTTTTGTGTATCAGCAGTTTTCATTTCATGAGGGACCTTTGTTGGTACCATGGGCTGTAACAGCTGCTTTTGGTCTTCAAATAGTGAGTACTTGCCTTTGCTACTAGCTGAAAATACTTTGCGTCTATTATCCTTTTCCACCTGCTCTGATGCTTCCTCAACTTTGACCTCTGGCTTATCTTCAAGCTTAGACTTTTTACCTAATTTCCTCATCAAAAACTTACCTTTATCAGCTTGCCTTTTAGGTTTCTGATCTTCTTCTTTGGTTTGGAAACCAGACCAAAAGATGAAAAAGTCCCATGTCTTCCCTTCATGTTGCAAAACAGTGTTGATGATTAACTTGATTAGTCCATGATGAAAAATTGACTGAGATGTATGGTCTTCATGTTGCTTAACCCTACTAGACATTTTCTGCAAGCTTCTCAGAAAAAAGAATGGCAAGTTCATCTTTGACACTCCCACCATGTGTTGCAAAAACCTGAAATGGTACTTGAATACATATGCGTACCTGCCTTCACAAGTAACATAGCTCTGCAGTATCCTGATTGGCTCAACCCACTCTCTTCTGAAATGTTGAATAAGGATGCCTTTATTCCAATCAAGAGTGACATTAGGTAAAAGATATCTTTGTGGATCAAAGTCAAAAGGCAGCTTCTTGAACCATGGTTCACCCTCATTTTTAATCCTTGTGGCTTCTGAGATCAGTTCCACTGTCAGCTTGAATTTGAGAGCATTAAAGGTCACCATGTCATCTTTTAAACCTTAAGCAAACTTACAGGATACTTCTGCATTATATCCATCTATCTTCTTAAAAAATTCCATCCAACCTGCTTGATGAAACAATTCAACACATCCAGGGAGGTTTTCAATCCACCCTCCATCAGTTGGCTTTGCTCTGTTCACTTTACCACTTTTGCCCATTGTTTCATGAAAAACTGAAAGTTGTATGATTTTCAGTAGATGGTCTATGAATTGTTTTTCTATTTCTCAAGCCTTTTAAAAATTCCCTACAATTTTCTTGACAGACCTGTTTGTTCTTTTTCAGAAAACAAAATAAATTTTACCAACAGGTGGAAGAATTCAAATCACCGAGGTTTCAATGCTCTTCATCAAGCATATGAATGAGATTTAACAATCAATGAGACTGTCATAAAAATAGTAGACCAGTGTTCATCCTCAAAATACATAATAAACCATAGTGTTTGAATGTCTTAGGTCACAAGCTGCTCAAACTCCTCATTTCAGTGCTAAGGAAACTAGGTATCATGTATAATATACATTCAGATATGACATTCTCCTTCAATACAAACTAAGTTAAGTTATAGAAAACAACACTTAGATCAGTTTAAGTATCCAGACTTTTCAATGCAACTGAGGACTATCACTGAATGTAGCTATTCTAATTCCAGTATTGTATTTTAATCCCTGTGTATCAATACCAGTATCAATTTTCAAACCCCAACTTCCTCACAGTTTCAGACTTTGCAAATGTAATATCAACCATAGGTTTCTCAACTAGAGACTACTTGTAAGGTAGATGAGCAAACAAAATCTTCTGCAATATATTCACATTAGCTTCCTGTAGCCTTAGTACTGAAAATGACATTAGGTTTGCCAACAATCCTAGTCATTCAACTCGTTAAACTCAATGTGCATAATTATCAGAGCTTTTGGTGTAATTTGAGTGCTAAAACATAAACAGCTTTCACCTCAGGCCGTTTCGAACTTCAATAACTGGATAGTTCAAACTTAGGGCTATTTTTCAGTGCTCTATTCAACAAAACTTCTCAAACTGACTCAAACAGCTATTTCTTTGGTTAAAATATCATTTAAAAGCATAATTCATCCTCTCCATCAATCAATTTTATAGAACGATCTCCACCGGAAGAAACCCTAAATTGATGGACATTTCTTGGTGACTGTAGAATACCTGCTAATGCTCCGCTATAGTTGTGTTAAATCTGACTCTGAGCTGTTTAATGGCTGAACATGTGTCTTGTTCTGTTTAATTTGATTACAAATATGAAAATAGAGAAGCCCTAAACTGCAGGTAACCTTCATAAACCTCGTCTCTGTTCTGCAGCGACATAATCCATCCTTTTCGCGGTTATGGTTACCCCACGAACCCTTTTGCCTTTGATAGTGCAGGTAAAAGGCAAATCATGCCACATTAGATCGATATTTGCTGCTAACTGTCAAACCAAACCGCATTAAGAGTAATGATGGTCATGATTTGCTTCACGACTTAAAAACACCTGGAATCATGTTAAATCTGAAGCATACACGTATCAAACAACTCACAATATGGGATTAGTCATTCACCGATTGAAATCATGACAAATTTTTGCTTAAAAATCGGGAAAAAGAAGGCTGCGATATTCTTGTAGCATGCCTTTGTTGATTTTTCGCTCCAGCGCTACAAGAATATCTTTAGTGCTATTTTTTCGCTCTTTTTCAGCTTTTGGACACTTTGTATGAAGTTTATAAAACTGCTTGAGTGGTGATCATGCCTTATTGTGCTCAGAATAGTCATTTGTGAATCCATTTTTTGATATAGTGACTTTTAAAATCGTTCAACAAAAAACAAACCTATGGCTTAAAACTAAAATTTTCAAAAACAAGATCAAAATTTCATGTAAACACTAAACAAAATTTCCTAAAGGAGGAGAAATCAAAACAAAGTAAATGACTAATTTGAAAGAAAAAGCAAATCAAACCAAAATTAAAGAAACAAAACCAAAATTTGATGAAACCAATTACTGACTAAACAGAAGGCAGCCAAGAGGATCATCAAGTACATTCAGGGAACCAGGACCTACGGCATTCACTATGCTGCAGACTCCGAGCTAGAGCCGGTTGGATACACAGATTCCAATTGGGTGGGTGATTCTATTGATCAGAATTCAACTTCCAGATATGTATTCATGTTTGGTGGTGGCCCTATTTGCTGGTCAAGCAAAAAACAGGCTGCCATAGCACTATCTTTAGCAGAGGCTGAGTATCGAGGAGCGGGGAATGCTTGCATCCAAGCAGTATGGTTGCAAGGCATTCTTTCAGAGTTTTATCTTGGTAGTACTTTGTCCACTATCATCTTTTGTGACAACCAGAGTGCTATTAAGATATCCATGGATCCAGTTACCAGGCAGAGGACCAAACATGTAGAGATTCACATGCACTACATCAGGGAGCTAGTGGATGACAGGACCATCATTCTGCAATACTACTCGACTGATGAGAAGATTGTAGACATCTTCACCAAGATATTTTCATAAAAGAAGTTCACTTACCTCCATTCATTGTTGGGGGTGAGTTCATCAGGGTGATCCAGACTACTTTCAGTGTTCATCTTGAGGGGGGGGGTTTCCCACTGGGTTTTCCCTCTTTTCCTCACTTAGTTTGTTTTGAGCATTGTTTCAGTTTCAGCATTGTATAGGGTGACCTATGGCCTTAGTTACTAGGGCCCTAGCATTTTTATGCATATATGTTTTCTAACTCTTCCTGAGTATAGCTTAAGGGGGGGTGTTGGAGATATTTACCATCATACACACTCTTTTGGTCAAATTGGCCTAGTTAAACCACTATACTAAGTTTAATTGACATCAGTGGGGCATTAATTGGCATCATCCAGTCACACCCATGCCTACCTACAGTCAAGGAGGCTAACTGGAGCACTCCGGGGGTGATCTGTGTGACATTAATGCACCTAATTGCTAACTGGTGGTTACAATCAGTTCAACCAGTCAGTTACAGTCAGTTAAGGCACCTCCAGTCATTAAATATATTATTTTATGATTATTTAATTATCTGGAGTCAACAAGGTGCCTCCACCAACTTCTGATGGTCAGTTCAGCTTCAGTTAACCTCATCGGGGTTCATTGGAGTCATGGAGCACTAGCACTTGATGGTTGGATTGCTATGACATGTGTTTGATCTCCTTCAGTTGAGATTCAGTCATTTATGGCACTCCGACTTCAGTTAGGGTTTGGTGAGTCAATTAGGGTTTTGGTCAAGTGGTTAATTGAGTGAGATTGAAGGGTTTAGAGTCAGTTAAGCTAGACTCACTCACTGAATTCGAATTGTCTCCTTAGGTATTCGAATTCTTCATGGAGTTAAGCTATTGCTCAGCATTGGAATTGTAACCCTTTATTGTTTATTAAATATACAGTGAGGAAACCAATTCTGGTCTGATTATTTCCAATTCATGAGTATTTGTTAATTATTCTTTGATTATTTTGATTCCTAGTTCCTAGATCATGTGCAAGAATTAATATATCTGACCCTAGTCGGGAAAGGCCCAACACTTATATCCGACCATGGGAGTCCCAGCCTGCCACCACGTCGGAAAGGCTCAACACTTATACCTGATCATGTGGGAACGCATCCCTCAATCACATCAGAATGGCTTTGCACTTATATCTGATCATGTGGGAACACATCCCACAATCACATCAAAATGGCTCTGCACTGATCATGTGGGAACACATCCCACAATCACATCAGAATTTATCTGCACTTACATCTGACCATGTAAGCTCAGCTTTCCACCATGTTAGAAAGGCCAATGGACACATCAATTCCCTTTGGAGGGAACATCGATCTGGAGAACACCAAGCTTCTCCCTGAAGTACTCAAACTTCACTCTGGCCATTTCTAGCATAGAATCACATCAAGGATGATTATGTCCAAGGAAAACCCACGAGCTTTGCCAGGACCGATTACATTCGAGGACAACCTACAATTCTGTTTACATCTGAGCAACCTACGAGCTTTGCCAGGATTTATGCTCAGACAACCTGTCTCACCAACTATGTTAGAACTCCTTCTTTTAAGAGATCTCGATCTGGATCACATACAGGAGCTTCATTGCTCCTCTTTGCATCATACAAAAATGCAAGTCAGATCAATCAAATCAAATAGTAGTTTTCAAAAGAAACATACTACCTCCCAAATAGCCGAGCAAGTGGCAACATATTTTACCTCGGCTGTACTCAGCACCGTACAGGATTCCTTCCTACTAAACCAAGAGATCACACCTGATCTCATACTGAAGTAGCACCTCGAAGTGGTATTCCTATCAATGGCACTGCCTGCCCAATACGAATCCACATAACCCTCCAGGTTAATATTCTGATTCATATCATACTTGAGCCCATACTCAACTGTACCCTTCAGGTACCTCACTGCATGCATTGTAACCATCAGGTGAACATGTCTCAATGTGTTCACAGTAAAGCAAATATCTGATCTTGTATTCGTTAGGTACATCAAGGAACAAATCATCTGATGATACATTGTGGCATCAACCGTCTCTGATGAAGAAACACTCAATAGCTTCAGGTTCGATGCCATAGGTGTGGTCATGGCCTTGTAGCCCATAATCCTGAACCTCTTTAGGATCTCTACTGCATACTTCCCTTATCCCAGGGAGATTCCATCTGCATTCTACCACACCTCCATGCTTATAAAGTAGTGCATCATATCCAAGTCCATCATCTCGAACTCGGAAACAAGTCTCCTTCTTGCAACTTTAATGAGTTCCTCTTTTCTGTTAGGAACAATTCATCGACATATAACATGAGCATCATTGGTCTTCCACCTTCAACCTTGAAGAAAAGGTTGGAATCCGCTTTACTCTCAGTAAATCCTAGAGTCATCAGTAAGCTATCCATCTTGTCATACCATGTCGAACCTCAAGATCTTCTGCAGTCACTCCCTCTGAAGTGGAGCATCATTCTCCCTCTGCCTTTCGTACTTTATGCTTTGAAACATTCTGTACTGGAGTGACAAGTAGCTTCCTCTGCTACTAATATTCTATGTATCCATCTAGGGTCACTGGATACCAAGATCCTTTATCTTGAAAAATTTCTTCTTGCACCCATCTGTGAGCTTGTCATCCTCTATAGGCTTTCATCTTCAACCTTGTAGCAAAGGTTAAGATCTTCATCACTCTAGGTGATCTTCAAGCTCCTCATGTATGTGTTATCCCATGGGTGTCTTCTTTCGTACAGGGATTTCTTTAATTTGCACACATGAGTATTTCTGTCATGTGTCTTAACTTCTTGTGGCTGCAAATGTCTCTTCGTAGTCTATTCCTTCTTTCTGTGAGAAGCCTCATGCTACGAATCCTGCCTTGTATCCCACGATGTTTCCATCTATGGCATGATGGAACTACGAACTTCCCTTCAGGTCTCGATACTGCATCTTAGACATCATTCTTCATTTTGGATTATTAGAGTGAATCTTGAACTGCCGTCACTTGTTCTTCGGAACAAGTCTCATCCTTTGTAGGAGATTGTACACGATCTTTCTTACAAATCAAATGCACCAGTTGTATGATTAGAAACATTTCATAATGCATATTCATAATGGTAAATTCTTATGCATAAAGATATAATCATGCAACTATTTTAGCCAATACAACATTCATCCATATCTCACAGAAACTTTCTAGATGCCTTCCATCTTTACCAAGACAACATTGAGATTGTGCACTAATCCAATATGTCAGTTAAGAGGTTTCATTCTAGATAAGTAGCAATGGAGAGTTGTATAGAACCATGAGCTACTTACCCATCACATGCATATTAGTAGTATATTGTCATTAATGCAAACATTCTATCATGCATAACACATCAACTGAATATATAAACGAGTGCATAACAAAACAATATCATGAAATGACAATTGAATACTTATCTTTATTTGTTTCGTGGGTAGACTCCTTCTTTCAACTTCATCATCTTCTTCATTCATAACAACATCATTTCTTATCCAAATTCTCAAGATGGATAAGAGGCTCTTCAAGAATTGAGTTCTTCATATTCCTCATCGCTTAAGGTATCTTCTTTGAATTGTGAAATCTTGATCTTCAATTGCTCACATCTTCTTTTCTCTTATTATGAGTTGAGCTGCTTCTTGTGTGTGCTCTTCCCAGAGTCTGCTGAAAGTAATCACTTCCTTCTGGCACACATTCCTTGAATGAATGAATTCCATGATCCTGGGAGGCCATTTAAGGTGGTTAACACAACTTCTACATTCTCCACTTCTTCTTCTACTGCTTCAATTTGTTCTTTGATTTGAGAGACCCTTGTAAAGTATGACTGTACAGTCTCTGCATTCTAGATCTTCACATTCTTCAACTGTTTTCTCAAAGTCATCTTTTGATTTATGTTCTTCTCTTCAAATAGCTTGTTCAAGGAATCAAACATCTCTTACTTTGTCTTTAGGGAAGACACTTGTGGTATAAGGTGATCCGTGATTGAATCAGCAATGATCTTCTTGGCCTTGACCAAGTTCTTCTTGTGTAAGGATTTTAGCCTCATCTCCCTCTGGAACTGGAACCTCTCTACTTATGTAGGTGTCCAATTCATTTCCTTCAAGAACTAGTGAGATCCTATACTTCCATGCTTGGAATTTGTCAGCCTCACCAAGCTTGTCATCAATCTGGTGTGATTAGTCATCTTGAAATGAGAACATCAACTATAAATAACAAAAGATTAGATCTTACCAATTTGAAGTGTCCATCCTAGTTCCAGAGCTGGATGATTTAGGGTTTGTTAGAGAAACCCTAATTTTCAAAACTTAGAATCTTTCAAATCTGATTGGACAGAAATATATACCTCCTCAAGGTGAGCTGTCCAATGTACTCCTTTTCTAAAAACAGTGGAGGGAAGCTCCCAGAATAGGAAGCCCTAGTTTACCAGTTTCTTCTTCAGAAATACCTGATACTATTTCTGTGGTATCTCCAAAAGTGCTTCTCCTCTGTGTTTGAAATTTCATAATGAGGTAGCCTCTTTTGTTCTTGTTCTAACACCATAGGTTTCATCAGAATTGGTTTCACCAATTGGGACTTATGAGCGTTTACCCAAGGTGACATGTTTCAAAACTGTTCAGCATAGCAAAGTTGTACGGCCTGCCACGTGTCACTGTTTCATCTTTGGGGTCTGAACATTTTACCACAGAAAGCATATTCTGTTCCCTTTCTAGAACATCTTGAGAAATTTCATTTGGACCTTCGTAGCCCTATATATAGCAATTCTTTCCAGGTATCCTGTTTGGGTAGGAATCCTCAGAGAGGTTGGAACCCTAACTTGGAGGAATCATATCTCCAGAAGTATAGCAAATATGAAGCTGAAACGTGGACATAGTGTACATCAGGAATTTATCTTCGACCTGTGAATGTTTCGTCACTTGATCCTTTTCCAATCTCGCAATATAGTGAATCTACCAAAACTATCAGTTTCAGTATTTTAGGAGTTTTCAGGCCCAGGGTGAAACTAGGGTTTGACTTTCAGGGAGTTTCACCCAACCAAAAATCTTGACCCAGGTCTCTAAACATCAATTTTGATGAGGAGAGAAATCCTATGTCAGGCTCACTAAAAAATTCCTCTTCTGTAAAGATCCCTAATTTGCCGCCCCAAAAACTGAAAATGCCCAGAATCAAATTCTGCTTAGATAGAAAGATGCGCCCTTCAATGGAGAGTTATCCTAGCCTTATTTTGCTGATGGATTGTGGAGAGAGACCCAAAAAGTAAGAATCCCTAGCTTCCACAGCTGCACAGTGTCTTATTCTTAGGTTAGCTCTGATACCATGTTAGATTTTCATCATTTAAGCAATATGATCTAGGATCTTATCTAAGAGAATAACATGCACAACAAAAATCACAAGAGACAAGAGACACAAAGAATTTTCCTCGAGGAAACCATAAAGGAGAAAACCTGAAAACTTCCTCAGAGATAGAATGAGCACCAATGGTAGCAATAAAACCCAAAGACAGAAAAGATGATCTCCACAACTGTTCTCTCTTTCTCACTTGAGAGAGCTTCTCCTCTCTCACTCATACACCCCAGTGAGTGAGTATGTGTGTGATAAATAGAGAGGCTCACTCTCTATTGATATTCTTTTCTTCACTTAATGTACAATCCAACAAGTCGGACTCACTTAACAATTACTTACTAGGGCCGACATCTCTAGGAGTGTCTAATAACCCTAGTGCTCCACAACTGTGGGGACTTTTTTCTTCGATCAACAAGGAGGGTTAACCTTAACTCAATTGTGGGGACTATTGCCCTGGCTTACAATGGAGGGTTAACCTCAATGACTTTACATGACTTGTTTACATTATTGAATCTTCTGATCGGAACATCAGGGCATGACATGACTCAATTACATTACAGATAATTTTTGGAATAAACATTGGGGTACAATACATAAGATATACAAGTGAATACATTCTGAAGTTACAAATACATCAACACTCCCTCTTAACTAGGAAGGTGTTTTCTCGACACAATTTATCAACACAAGTCTTCTTCTCTGTATCATCATGGAGACTCCATTTTTATTCTATGTTGTTGGATTTTATGTGTTATAATTTGACGTTGTTTGAAAGAATGTGGTTTTTCTCGAGGCTCGAAGCTCGTGGAGTGAAGTTGTTGAGAGAACATGATGGATGTGCCATGAAGAAATTAAGACTTTGCAATTGTATCACGAGAGGATGATCATGGATAGCTCATATACTAGTGTATTTACTCGTGTTCGACACTCTTAGTCTGAAGAACAAAGGTGAAGGACCTGGATGAGGGCATGACCTTTTTAGAGGCAACTGTTCTGTAGAAGTTGAAGGTGATCGGTTGGTGCACATTTTGTAAGTGAATCCATATGATGCACTTTTATGTATTTTGACATCATGTTAATGGATCAATCACTCTATTTTGAGTAGACCCATAGATGTAGCTAGGGAGGTCCAAGTGAACTCCATTATCATCTCATCTTCATTATATGCTTGAATGTATTACATTCTTATGGTTGATTTATGATGCATACTTTATGAGATGCTTATGTTCACATACACTAAGACATCAGAAAAATAGTCCTTATCTAGATTTTTATGTGAGAAGGTTCTCACCAAGTCTAGATCAAGTTGGTATCAAAGCAGGTTAACAAGTGTTGCTGATTGTGTATGTCATGGGAAAATGTTTGAAGTGTGCAAGACTCCAAGAGTTGAAGGAAATCAACTAGTTCTTTCAAGAAGAGAATGGAGAGATGAGAAGACTTATATATATTGTGGAAGACGAGAATAGAAATTGCGATTACCTTTGGAACAAACAGTGGAGTAGCAAGTTGGAGAATGATCCATCAGAAAAACAATGAAAGGACCATCTAAGACAAAGCCATTTGGAGGGCTTGATAGGTATATCAATTGTGATTCTTAATGTCTAAATAATGATGATTTTCCTTATTATCAAATGATCAAATATGCTCTCCAACCACTAGGTGACAAAGGTGTATATTTAGAAGATTCACTTACGACTTCATACCATCTAGGCAAGAAGGCAGGTGGCCAAGAGTCACAAACTGATGCAAGCGCAAAGTATTATCTTTCTTGTCAGGATGGAGAGTTTCGTTCTTTTGAGAAGTATGCTTGAGGCATTGGATTCAAGCTCCTTACGGACATGGGATACAAAGGAGGAGGACTTGCCATTCATGTCCAAGGCACCATTCAACCATTAGAGATGGCAAGAAGACCTCAGTTTGAAGGACTGTGGTATGGTAGTGAGAAGATTGGAGAAAGATCCAAATCATTTGAAGTAAGAGAAGCTTTAAGCAAAGAACCATAATACATTGAAGACAACGTCACACTGTCAAGCTTGAAACCAGAGGTATGAACAACATGATTTCTTTGATATCCAAAGTTTATGGGACCTTTTATCTCCCAAAATAATTTTATTTTGATAAGTATGAAGAATTGGATTCATATAATGAAAGATCTGAGTATGACCGACAAATTGAAAGCCTCTGTTTTTTATATGGTTGAAAATTTTAAAACTTATATATTTTGGTGGCTTAGGCGAGGATTTTTATAGCTCATTAGCCACCGAAAAACTATGTTTTGGCGGCTAAACGATTGAACAAGGGATAAAAGTGAACCACCGAAAGTAGCTAGAGCAAGTAGAATTAAAATAACACTTTTGGTGGCTTAGGCGAGACTCCAAAAGACTTATTAGCCACTGAAAAGGGTTCCTTTCGGCAGCTTAGAGAGAAGACCAGGAAGGATTTTAACCGCCGAAAGTAGGCAGCAGGAAACATTGGCAAAGATGCATTCGGTGGCTTAGGTAGAAAATACATTAGTTCATTAGCCACTGAAAGGTGATACTTCCGGAAGCTTAGGGAACAATTTGACGCATATTCTAACCACCGAAAGTAGGAAGATAAGCCTCGGGAAAAAGTGCTTTCGACAGTTTAGGCGAAAGCTTGGGCATTTCACTAGCCACCGGAAGGACGAGTTTACAGCAGTTCAACAGGTTTTTCAGCGAGGCCATTATCCACCGAAAGTAGGATTTCACCACAACATTGGTAAAGAGGTTTCGGTGGCTTAGGAGAAAAAGACACTAGTTCATTAGCCGCTAAAAGCCATCTTTTCAGCGGCTAGCTGACAAACTCCTGGAGGCTATTAACCACCAAAAAGGAAAAATGAGGAAACGGTTAGAAAGCAGTCAAATTCAACCCCGTCAGCAAGATGAGCAATTAGTGGAGGGAATGACAAACCACCGAAAAGAATTGGGCGTGCATAACCGCTTGTGCAAATGAGTTAAAAAGGTCATTAGGAAATTGGAAAAGGACTGATACAACTAGAAACCCTCAGTCCCCTTCCACCTGTCCAAAAGAACAACAAAAATCCCATCGAATACACTGGCTGGTGTATGATGTTATTGCTTGGGAAAGAAGATCAAGAGGATTAGATGCTGCCATCATTTCCTGATCTCAACACCCATCATGACAGAATAAACCCTCATAATCAATGCCCAGAGACTCCATCAAATTTCATTTTTGAGCTCATCATTCTTCTCCACCAAAAAAGCCATCTCTGAAGGAGCATCCTGCTAGCACATTGTATACATAACTGAGAATTGTTTTGCAGGTACCTAGGAGAGGCACTCATCAAGATGAAGAAGGGGGGACCTGTTCTCAGGCAGGAGCTAGGTGATATCAGTTATCTGGAAGCACATCCAGAGGTTTGCAAACTCTTCCAAGAGGTTGGCTGCTACAAGTCCTGTGAAAAGATACACGGCTCCCATAAGCAGGTGGTTGAAGCATTTTCCCTCTCATTCGATGGTTCAAAAGCAGCCATAGGCAAAGAGGAGTTTCACATAGATGAAACCCTAATCACTTAGGTGACAGAAATCCCTGGCACAGGAGAAAAATGGTTCAAGACCACTATACCAAAAGATGTAGAATTCAGGTCTTACCTAAAGCCTGAGCATAGAGGAATGGTGTGGAAGAAGAGTGTGCCCTCCTTATGGCTGGAAGAGAAGTGGAAACAACTGCTGAAGGCCATTGTGGTCTACCTAACCTATGAAGGAAGATATAACAGAGCCATGAGCTACCATTTCAAATTGATGAATCACTTTACAGGTAAAATCCCTCTCAATTTTCCCTTTTATTTACACAGAAGTCTGGGAAAGATGGCACACCAAGTGAAAGCCCAACCATCCAAGATTGCTGGCAGGTTGTCCCACCATGGTCTTATCCAGCTATTGGCCGAGGAGTTATTGAAAAGAAGGAATATGGCATGGCCTTATTTTCTGTTTTGGAATGGATTTGAGACAGGCCTTCAACCAGAAGAGAAAGGGAAGTCTCCTGCCAAGAAGTCCAGCACACCAAGGAGTGGGAGAAGAAGGAGGAGGGCCATTTCCCCAATAGCAGCAGCAAAACAACCTCCCTCCTCTTCCAATACCAATAAGGAAAAAATGAACTTGGATTTCAGTGAGAAGGGCCAGGAGGCTTGTTGAGGCCTAGAAATTTGCAGGCAACAACAGCAAGGGATTCTCCCCAGTCACGTTCCAAACTAGCCCATGACTGTTTGGTGTAGGGAATCTGTCTAGTTTACGGTCCGGCTACCATAGGTCAAGTAACAAAATTAAAAGGTTTTACCGGTTGCGTCCTGGTCCACCGTGTATATTTTGTAGTTTTGACTTTAAGTATGCTATGCAAGTGCCTAGCGAAAGATGTAGATTAATTGAGAATGTAAGGAGTGGTCACAATGTGATGCGCAGGTTCTTACCTCTCGTCTTAGACTCTCTTGCATCTAAATCACACATAACAAGGAATTAAATCTAACTACCTAACCTATCCCTAGGGAGCAAGATTATCGCTTATTAATGAGTAATCTATTTTGTGCATGCATTAAAAAGAATCATAGATAGCTAATACTTCTTTCAAAACACATGAAATTTTAAAGATATTTGAACAACAAGATAGCCAATTGTTTATGAACAACATTTTTTACTCATAGTGGAAATTTTCATAAAATAAACCAGAGATCATTCATACAAGAACATAGGTTCAAAGAGTTAGAATGATATCACAGTTAATGGACACAAAGCTGAAAACGAAATAGTTCCTCTTCAACAAATCCATAGCATAACATTTGAACATTCCACCAAGCTTTCTCCAACAGGAAAACTATAATTATCTATTGCAAAAGGAAATAGTTCTTCTTACAATATGTCTTCACCAATCTAACTGGGAAAAAGTCCCTCTCTTATCTAACCCTTCTATATTTATACAAAAAGAACAAAACTGTTGGTCTGCCCATGAATGACTCTTGGGCTTCCCCAAATATTCACCTCCCACATTTTTCTTTCATTAAGTGTTTATAAAATTTTCAATATATTACAATAAAAAATAAAGTACTCATGAGGAGGGCCCCGCTTGACTATTCAAAAACTTCTTCCATGTTGAAGCCTCTGAGGTAATGCTTTCGAACTCAGAAGGTTCTAAGAAACTAATATTTAATTCGAATTTAGCAGCCTGATTTTTTATTACTTCTATTATGGCTGCGCTTAGGTGAAGTTGGTACTCAAGCAATTGCACACTAACCGCGGAATGAGCTACTTCATTCCTCAGGGTTTACTCATCTAAGGCTTTGATGTGCTGGATCCTTTGTTCATCTTCGTGATATCTCCTTTGCAAAATTTCCAAACACAGGCTATGGTCTAGGAAATTATCCATTCTTTTCTCAGCCTCAACCTGGCAGCGATTATAGGTGATCAAAAGTCTCCTGAAGAATTATGCACAAGCCCCCTTTGTCTTCTTGATAGCCTTCTTGAATTTTTCGGCTGTGTTTATGGCAAACTCCAGTAAATCATAGTCTTGCCTTAGGGCTTGTTGTTCTTTTGATGGTAACTCTACAAGATTTTCTTCATTCGCTTCCAATCTCGCCATCCTTCCTGTAACGACTTCTAAGATGTCCTGCGATCTGTCCACAAAATATGAAGACATTTCCAAAATCTCTTCTAGCCGATTGTCTACCTACAAGATCTTGCACCTTTATTCCTCTATAGCTACTTGCATCTGGTGCATCTTGCTCCTCTGTGCCAGAACATGCTCTTTGAAAGGCTGGAGATTGGCTTGCTATTCCTTGGCCTCTTCTAGAGCTGCTGTTAATGAGGCAACCTGTTCTCTCAACTCTGCAGTCTACCCTTGAGACTTCCTTTGAGATTCCTCCAAGGTAGCCTTCTACCGCTCCAACTCCCCTATCTTACCTAGCAGCTGCTCCTTTTCTGTCTTCAACCCTTGAAATTCCTACTGCACTTTCTCCAGACTTTCTTGGGTGACCTCCATAGATCTCTTCTCTACTTGGAGGGACTAGAGCTTAGCTTTTGAAGACTTTATTTCCCATTGTATGTCTTCAAACTTTCTTTTCAACCTATTATTTTCCTCTCTCTCTCTCTCAGGGTATCTTTGAGCTGGGAAGAGGACTTCTTTGATTGTTCAAGATCGGTCATTATTCGACCTACATTGTCCTCGGAAGCATGGATCAATGCAGCCCCCACTCTGATAGTGAACCTGGGGTCCTTGTCTGTCCCATATACTATAGTTGTATCATTTATCATTTTACCGGAGTTCCCCCCAGTCTCGACCTTTCTCTCGGTCCTCTTCACTATCCTTTTCCTTTCCCTATCATAAAAGATAGTGTTGAAATCTGGTACCTCCTCCAATTTATTCTGCTCAAAAGGGATTAGCCTAAGGGTGGGGACCATAGCCTGTCTTGTTGTGCTACCAGCAGCTTCCTTAGGATTTTGAATATCAGGATTACCCAAGTCCTGAGCCTGACTATCTATAGGATTATAACCTCATTTCTCTGCCCCTGTCGGCTTTAGCCTCTCTGCTTCCTGTTTCTTCAGTTCCTCGTCCATCTTTCTTTTCTTTTCCTCTTCCTCGCTCTTGGAAGCTTCTTTTGCCTTTCTAGATGCTTCTTGTGCAGCTCTTCTCTTCTCTTCCTCCTCACCTTTGAGCCAGCTTTCGGTTTCTTGTGCTAGTCTCCTAGGATCTTCATTTCTTTTTCTAGTTTCTTCCTCCTCTGCATTTTCTTGCTCATCTTGTCCTTTCCCACCTTTGGTGGTGATTTTCTTTTTAAACCTTCTTCTTAAGGCCGTTAGATTTTGTGCACTGTAGAAAATGGATTCCTCTCGATCCCAGTGGCTTGTGTATTCAAAATGCACATTTGCTTCCCTGCAGTGCTCTGCCACTTTGTTCCGGGAATCATTCTTGTGGAAATTCATTTCCCTAAAATGGAATTTCCCCAATTCCTCCACAAATTCCTCAACCTTCTTCACCCTAGTAAACTTGTAGCTTCCCAACCTGAATGGCAAAGGAGGGTAAGCTGCTTTCTTATGTTCAAATAGAAAGCTCCCTGTGCCATCTAAAAAGACTTGTCTAACTGCCTCTTTGTGGACTACATAGTCAGTGGCATACTTGGGCAGTAGTGAGGGTGCTCTGGAGCATCCAAACATTCTGAAATATAATCCATCCTCAGTTAAGTAATAGTCTGCATATTCTTCAATCACCTGCAATGCCTCCTCCAACATGCAGTTGCACTCTTTCAAGAAAATCAAGGTATACAATGGGATAATGAAGTGCTCACACACTTCCCTATAGTGACTGTGGTATTTGTGTGCCCATAGTGGCTTGTATTCTGAGTAGACTGGTATTCTCTTCCGGTGCCAAATGCACCTCATATTGGGGAAGGGTTGGTTGCATAGTATGCAATCAATCAATATAGAGCTCATGTAGAACTCTGATATCTTCTAGGACACCCCTCCTAATTCTGAATCTATGCAGGCTGAGAGGCTGTTGGACATAATGTTTTCCCAGTTGAAGACTATCCCCTGCATTGCAACATATAAAATGATAGGCACCCACTCCAATTTGAATCTTTTACCATGGGCCCTCCCAAAAATCCCGTTCAACATCAGGGAAATGAACCTGTAAGGGGTTCTTAGATTGGCAATGTCATATTCCCTGGTCGGCCTAGTTCTAAAGTTCTTGCCAGGCATGAGCATCATCTTTAGTGTCTCGACTAGGTCCATCTTAATTTCCTTCAACCAGTCCTCAGTCAAGTACACCTGTGCTTCTGGTAAGTGGTAGGCCAATGCCACATACCCAGGGCTATAAGTAGCATAACCATGTTTATCAACATTTGCCAAAATCATGGTGGTTACATCTGCCCTGGGCAGAATCCACCCAATCATCTCTGAGCATGGAAAAAGATCAGGTCTAGTAGCAATTTTCATCAATGAAGATCTCTCTATATTGGCATAGATGGTTTCTTCTTCAAAACCTATGTCAGGTACTTCTTGGCGTGAAATTAATCTATAAACTTCCCCCCATTGATATTCGGGTTCCACACCCACTATGCATTTGGTGTCCTCGTAGGTGTATTCAACTCTGGTAATGATCTCAACTTCGAGTTCCTCTTCTACTACGGGAGGCTTCTTCTTCTGACGTTTAGACATCTTGGATTCTGAATAATTTTCTTGTTATACACAGATATTGCTTTTAGGTTCTGTTGGGTTATTCCGAGATAACATTCAAAATGAAAATGAACTGTATAAGCATTTTACCTCGTCTATGCTAAACATGAGTGCAGCTATGAAGAATAAACAAACAATGCTAAAAAAACCAAGTGTTCCCGCATAAAACTAATTTGCCCAAAACTAAAACTCACTCACGACCAACAATTGCAAAATTAACTTAGAATAGCATGGGTTTTCTAAAACGACGAAAATATCCCTCCTAATGCTGAAGCAAATAACAGTCTCAAAAACCCCCTCTCGGCACTATGACCTAAACGCAACGCGAAAGAAAAACGGTGCCTAATCCCAAGTGAGGACACTGCACTGATAGCACACTTAACTCATTGAAAAATAAGGGGAAACCACTTGCTGTAAAAACGCTTGCCTCACGGCCTGAATAGGTAATGCATTCCAAACCTAAATTGGTCCGGGGTTCATATTCAATTTTGACACCTTCAACATTGCGACCCTAGTTCACAACAGCAAGGACGATGATTCAATGGAACAAAACCTCAGCATCTCAGAAGAAAAACCTTGAAAATGCCCTCCCCGGACAGCCACACACAGGCTGGGGGAAACTAGTGCGAATAGCATAACAACCATTTGCATCGGTTTCCCCAGTAGTCGAGTGCAGTCTGCAAACCCCCAATGGCCACGAAAGTCATCATTGCAAAACTACAAAACCCCCCACTGGGAAGCCATACTATTTAACTCGAATATATATACAGGACGGGATGGGAAAACCTAGGTAACCACTAACCGCGGGGACAACAAAAATAGCTTGACCAATCAAACAGAACAGTAAAATGGGCATAAGGGCCTACCTAGCACTGTGCTGCACGAATGGTGGAGGAAAACTGGTAAACTTCTATGGCAGAGCCACCTAGGAGCGAAGTTACCAACAGCAAAAGCCTTGTTCTGCTCGAGCAGAAACGACAGCACGGAGAAATCGCCAAAATACAATAAAATAACAAACCCCCAAACCCACAATATATACGTCACGGTCAACATGCAATCGACGGGAAAAATAATATCATCAGGTGGAAAAAGACTAAGGGATCGTCGATCTTATCAACATCGCCTCCGCAACGGCGGATGGTGAAACAACTAGGAAACCCGCAATGGCATCGGCAGAGAAACCAATCAAAACTCGCATCGAATCTTATGAGACTAAGGCTTCGGGTCAATAGATGGTTAGAGAGACGCAATGACGAACCCGTAAAAGAAACCAAGTTCCGCAGACCTGCCCAAATCAAAGTAAAAACAAACATGACTTCAGCGAAAAACATCGACCAAGCAGACAAGATAAATCAAACTATTGGAATCATAGTGTTTTCTAGAGACGCAACGACGAAAGTTGAAAAAACCAAGGACCTGTGAAACAGAACGGCGGGGATCGGAAAAGGATGAAACAACTCTTGGAAAGCTTTGCAGTACCTTCTCCGCAAGGGCAGAAGACATATAAACAAGGGTTCTGATGGGAAAAACAAAAGCCGATAAAGAAAAATGCATCGGAGACCAAATACACTTGACTCGGACTTGATGTCCTATTCATTTCCGCAACGACAGGTGTGAAGATAACTGGACTCCCAACTCAAAATCTCACATGCTTCCGATGGAAATGCAAAATCAAACCATAAAGAATCGCTGGCATCAAAGTAATCTTTACGCAAACATCAAGCAAAACCCAAAAACTGAGCAAAACGAATTAAAGGAGGGTCCCAAATTTTTTTTTGAATTTTGGGAAAATTGTTGCTGCTGCAACAATTGGCAACTACCTAGTGAACCCTAGATTTCTGAATCAACTTCTCCTCAGTAAAAGATTGTTTAATCATATGGCTCATAAGTTGAATACTTCTAGACACTTGTATTCCTAGGATGGCAAACACATGCATTTAAATCATTGATGACAGTCCATTCTTTAGGAAGGGGAACTCAAAATACTTTAAAGTCCGGATAACTCTTTTGAGGCTTAGTAGGTGAGTTTAATTTTACCTCTGTCTTTGGGTAGTTTCTAGCTTGGACACCACAGGATCGTAACATATGGTAAATAGAACTATTCATTTGTTCCTCATTCCCATGCCAATTGCACTTTTGTGCCCTTTTGAACTTTTGTTCTTTTGAGTCCTCCATTTGCTTTTCTTTCTGAATTTTTATTCAGGCTCTTCTATCCATAGTGTCCTTTTGTGTGAGAGATGTATTTACTTTTCAGCTCACAGATGGAGAAGAACTTTTGGTAGATTGATTTTCATGTTTTTGATACTTTGCTTTGATATGTATTTCTTCTTTTAGGAGTTTTGACTCTTAACAGCCTTTAGGCTTTTGAAATCACGGCATGGGATCATTTATATATAATAAACTATTTACCTTGCTTCCTTTCCGTGGGTCTTTTGCTATCACTCCCTAGGACATCTTAGATGTGAAATGGATGGAGCCTCGAAATAGTATTCCAGACCTTTTAATTCTGCATTATTTTCAGGGATTAAGCAGGACTTCAATGAGTGCATAGCCATTTAGGAAAACTACCTACTAGAATAAATTCTATCATTTCAAAATAAACACACAGCCTTATCCCAAAGTTTTCCGTTAATCAAGAACCTTGATGCTTTCCATGCAACCAAAAATTTTCCTCTTTTATTCAAAAACAAAACAAAATAACTAGAAATAAAAGCGGTAATCAAAATAAAACTGCATCAAATTATTTATGTACAAGGTCATCAAATCAAAAGAAAAATAAAATTGTGCCCACCCCTGAAAATCTATCAACTCTTGAGTCAAGGGGCTAGGTTGGATTGCAGACATGAGATACCTAACCATGATCTAATTCTGCTATTTTTGAAACCGAAACTATGTCTGCCGATTTACAATCAATCTCATTAGCCTGTGAAAATTGAAGGAGATCAGGCTAAGTGTCAGTCATATTGCTGGCCTCTTTTGATGCATGATATCTTAGTTCAAGCTCTATTATATAATTCCCCAAAACAGAATTTGCAGATTCATTTCCTTCCTCCAACTTAGTGATAGTGTGTTTCATGTAAGGTCCTCTTAAAATTTTGATCCGATTTGGGATCCCCTTATGAGGCAACCACAAATGTGACCAATCTGAAGCAAAATACCCTTTTAACCTTGCGGACCAGTCACGGTTCAGAATAAGTCTATATCCATCCGGTATGTCAGCCACCATAATATCAATAAATTGACATATCTTGTTATTTGCAGATAAACGAATGAGAACATTCTCCATTTCTCCCACTACTTTGACATTAGTTCTATCTAGTTGAGTGACTTCCCAAGCAGTAGGTTTTGGCTACCCATTAATTTTTTTGCAAACTATGAGTGGCATAACATTCACTGATGATCTAGAATCTACCAAACAATTATGCACCTTATGATTCAGCATTTCCAGAGTCAAAAGGAAAGGTGGGGTTCTAGCTTTCCCTTCCCTAATTGATTCAACATCTTCCTCCACAGGTTGGTTTTTGGTGGGTATCTTTTCCTTTGGCTCTTCAGGTTTTTCCTTGTTAACATCTTGTTTTTCTTCCACATGCTTAGCAAGCTTGTTGATTTGCTCCGTATCTTGGCTAATAATGGTAATTTCGGGTACTTTGTCTTCAACATTGTTCTTTGGTTGTTTCCTGACATTCTCTTGCAACTTCTTAATTTTTGAGATTATTGCATTGTCTTTATTTACCAAATTATTGTCTTTTATTATCGTTGGTATATTCTCAGGTTTAAGAGTACTTTTCTCTGTACCAAACAGCGAGACACAATCCCATAAAAACATGGTATCATCTTCTTGTTTTTCTATGGTCTTATTATCTTTTTCCTCATCATCACTGTCCTCGGTCAATTTAGAGTCCAAGAGTTGATTCATTACCAATGTCATTGAATTTAACCATTGAGGACAATTCTTTTTAGAATGGGGTTGTTGGTGAAAAGTGTAGAAATTATCCATCCCTACCTCTGTCAGATTCATTGATGCTGAACCGTGTGGAGGGGTCTTGAATTGGTTGTTATCTTCCCTTTTTTTGTAGTAAGGTTTATAAGCTTTCTGAGATTATTTTTATTTCTCCAAATCTATTATTCTATTGGAAATATTTTGCATCATCTTTAACATCCCCTCAAAATTATGTGATTGCTTTTCTTTGGGTTTGGACAACAATAAGTCTATTTTCTTAGAAGTTTTTTCTCCAGATTGCTTGAGATAATCTTCTATACTTTCCTTTTCAGCCTCTACTCTTTCTGCTTCTTCATAAGTCTCTGCTAATGTAGGCTTAACCTGATCTTTTGCAAACATAGCCAGGTCTGGACCTAAAGCTGAGGTATAATACTCAATCATGACTTTATCAGAGGGCTTATCAGTTGCAGAGAAGTTCTTGAGGTAAGTAGAAAATCTTTGAGTGAAATTGTGTACCTTCTCATTCCTTTCTTTTTTTAAAGCGCCCAAACCTTTCATCAGTGCTACATGTGTCTTTTGGGCTGCATATTTGCTTCTGAAAATCCTTTCAAAGGTATCCCAATCTGGGATAGAGTTTGCAGGCAAACCAAAGTACCAGGATGCTACTGCTCCTTTAAGGGTGTGTGAAAAAAGTCTACAAACAACATCCTCATATTCCCCGGCCCTTAATCCTTCTATTGCCAAATAGAAACTTTGCAAATGTTATCTACTACAATCTTCTCATTAGGATCAAAACTTAGGCAGCATCTTCTCAGAAGCCTGAGGTAAGTCATGCAACAGCGGTGTTAGGTTCAAGGGTGATCTGGCCTTCCAAGCCGGTGGTGGATTTGGTGGGTTAGGTTGGTTTGCATTTACACCTGCCATGAGTCTGGGTGGAGAGTGAGGAGGTGAATGAACAGGAGTATTAACAGGTGAACAGTAAGGTGTGCTTGTGCCTACCTGATTCAAAGACTGTACAACTTCCTGTAAGGCTCCTTCTACTAACTCTTCCAAGTCTCCAACCAACACTGAATCTTCCAAGATGGGATGGTCTTTCTTCTTGTATTCTCTTCTGGGAAAATCAGGGATAATGGGTAGTCCTCCAATACTCTTTACATAAGCCTGTGTGTGTCTCCTCAAATCATTTACCACTTGGTTTTCCACAACAAATAGATGTTCTCTATTCTCTTTTGAAAATAAACTGCTTTTAAAACTATCACTGGTGGAGTTATTTCGAGGAAATGGCTTTCCCCGGCCAGCCATGCACTGGAGGCCCTCCTTATAGTGCCAAAAAACTGTTGAGGCCTAGAAATTCGCAGGCAACAACAGCACGGGATTCTCTCCAGTCACGTTCCCAACTAGCCTGTGACTGTTTGGTGTAGGGAATCCGTCCGGTTTGCGGTCCGGCTACCGTAGGTCAAGTAACAAAATTAAAAGGTTTTACCGGTTGCAGCCCGGTCCAGTGTGTATATTTTGTATTTTTGACTTTAACTATGCTAAGCAAGTTCCTAGCGAAAGATGCAGATTGATTGAGAATGCAAGGAGTGGTCACAATGTGATGCGCAGGTTCTTACCTCTCGTCTTAGTGTTGGGACGTGTAGCCTAAGGATTATTAGTTTTGGTAACTCTGCGGTTGTTTGTAAGCGGAGTTATGGGTCAAAATAGTCTTAGGGGTGTCGGGGTAAGTCAGAACCCCCTTTTGTAATAAACCCATGGTTTAAATCCAGGGTTTAGGGTTTTGGGTGCCCATGGTTTGAAGCCATGGTTTTGTAATAGCGCAATGTATAAATAGGCATTCTTGTAAATAAGAAAAGGTTAGGTTTTATGATGTAAGAAAGATTAAGGCGAAGCTAAGGATGATTTTGTAAGGAAAGGTTAAGTCCCAGCTGTGTGCGTGGACAACCTCTGCAGCTGTGTGCGCAGAGGATTTTGTAAGAAGATTAAGGAAATATCTGTAGCTGTGTGCGCAGAGGCCTGCTGCTGTGTGTGCGGCTGTTAAGGACTGAAGGGATATGCAGCTGAGTGCGCAGATCAAACTGTGGTTTTGTAGCAAGTTGAATAAAACACAGTTTGTGGACGTAACCCCTACACTGGGGGTGAACCACGTTAAATCTGGTGTTGTGGTTTCTTGTGTTGTTTCTCTTTCTGTTGTCTTTTTTGCATTAATAACTGTATACATTCGATAACTTAGATCACTGCTAATAACAAGATTCACTGTGAATTCCCTGTAGTGGGTTAAGCAAGTCACGGTTGTTTATCTATCTGCGAAGTTATATATAAGTGAATGATAAAGCTGTGTAATTGTTGGTTAATAAGTTATTAAAGGCTAAGGTACAGTAATATCCCTCTCTGCTTGCAGAAACCTGATTCTGCGGCACCCCATAGCTGTTTCGGGTGAGACTGCAACCTGCGCATAGGTTGTTGCTGAAAGGGCCAACACTGTGGGTCTTTTGTTGGTGTGACATAAAAGGATTAAACCCGGGTCTGCCCTATTTCCCAACAAATTGCTTCCGTTGCCGGTTGAACTCAGTATCTGCTCCAGAGGGGTTTACGTCGTACCTCGAGGGCTATGTTTTGGAGGCCCTCTGTGACGGAAATCGGTGATTGGTTTGCTGAGACTTATCTGCAATTCGCGCAACAAGAGAACACAAATCCGCGTTGTAGCGCACGTGACTTTTTACAAAGGTATGTTTTTTGTGATGCTTATGAAATTTTCTTTGGTAGTATCCAAATAGAGTTTCACCAGTGGTTGTCTAGGTTAATAGAAAGAAGGATGAACTGCCAAGCTCGACGGGTTCCGACGTGGACCCCCACGAGGGTCCATTTTATGCCACACGTGAACAACGAGGTATCCCGCGCTGTTGATTTCTGGACGACGCGCACATTGGAAGCCTTCGTGACAGAGTCTACCATTGACACAAGTACCTCCTTCAGTGAAGCTGAACGGCAGTTCTTCAAAGGTCCCCGTGGTAAGTTTTTGAATTCATTAAGCTTGTGGATTAAAATACTATTGGCTGAAAAGGGTATATTGTGGTTTGAATCAGACTGCTAGCTTAGTAGTACTAACATATGTTTGCAAGTGATAATACCTTCGACGAGCAAAGTGGTTTGCTGTGAAGTGGAAAAAGGTACAAAAGAGATTTTGACTCCTATTCCTTAGGTTAGGCTACCATGTCTTCCCCCGTAAATTCTGAAGAGTCAGGCTCTGAAGAAATCCCTTCGCTTGGAGACCCTCCTGTCACCCCGCAGCGAAGCCCTGTTACCCCTGAAATTCCGTCGCAGTCTGATAGTCAACCAAGTCCAAGTATTCCGGCCACAAGCCAGTCTATCCCTGTAACTCCCTCCCCATCAACGTCCTGTCCCCCTCCTAGAACTGCCATGGCCCACCTGGTGGATGACATTAAGCTCCCCATATTCAAAGGCACGACATCAGAGGACCCCGAACAGTTCTGGTTTTTATGTGAAGCAGTATGGAATGCAAAGAAAATTACAGACCCAGATGTGAGAGCCGCGCAGCTCATTACTTCTTTCCGGGACAGGGATTTGAATTGGTTCATGAAGTTCTCCAGTACTCAGAGCCCTACATTAGATGATATTAAGGCAGCCATAACCAAAGAATTTAAAAAGCCTAAATCGGAATCGCAGAGCATCACCGAACTCAAAGAGATTCAACAGCGGCGCGGCGAATCTGTGTGGGACTTTGACCAGAGATTCAAAGTCCTCCTCGACCAAGTCAGCTTTACCATTAGTCCTGCACAGCACAAGGAATGGTTTATCACGGCATTATTACCACATATCAAAACTCCGCTCATGCAACAGAAGGTTGCTGACCAGCAAGCGGTTCTGGAAATCGCAATGAAGCTGGAGACTGCCCCTGTCGGAGATGATTCTGGTATTGCTCAAATCCAAATGCAGCTAGCAGCGATGGCCCTAGAACTTCACGAGATGAAGAAGGGAAAACCTGATCGTGAAGAGGTTTGGTGTACGCAATGCCGGACAGAAGGTCACGATAGGGACCAGTGCCCCGTGGTCATAACCTACTTAAATACGGGTGCGCCCCACCAATTCAATCCCGGTGTTCTATATTGTGAGATTTGTCGAACCACTGGCCAACATCGCCTTGAAAACTGTCATCTTCTTCAGCGATATGTTCAAGTTCCCAAGAACCCCTACTACAAGTTCTGTAAGTCAGTAGGGCATAATGAAGAGGAGTGTCATAGCTATGATCTCATGAGAGAGCGCATCTCTGACGCCTACCGAGTGCAAACTGAAGCCCAGAATAATGATGGCTATGGTTACCACGGCGGTGCCTCTGGAAGATGTGCCTTTGGAGGTCGTGGCCGTGGTGGTATGCCCGGGAGAGGTAGAGGCCAGGTGGTGTGTTACAATTGTAACCAAGCTGGCCATTTGGCTCACGACTGTCGGAACCCCACCACAACCTGTCGATATTGCCGCGCAGTAGACCACGTGATTGAACAGTGCCCCCAGCTCATAGAAAAGATTTAGGAAAACAACAGTGGCCCTACCCAGACTATTCAGTTGATTTCCGTTGAGCAGAGACCTACCACAGCCATCAATGTGGTCACCTGGAGTGGCGCCACGACGCAAATTCAGCATTCGCAGAAACAACCTGTCGAGGTGTGCGCACGTAAGGCCTCCGCGCAAGTCCCAGCACTTAATACTGCGCAAGACCAAGCACCAGTCAAGGCGGCCCCGTGCGATATTGTTGACCCTCACACACACGCAGTACATGCGTGGCAACCTCAGCAGGCCTCGCAGCCGCAAGATGCTTCGACGGATAAAGTAAGTACACTCTCCTCCCTTTTACAGAGTTGTATGAAACTCTTGAGGAATTAGAATGCTTTAAAAGAGCTGCAAAAAGTTCTTGCTGTCACAAACCCTCAGAGAGGAGTTGATCAGGAGAAAACTGTTAGTCGTGTCCGAAGAACGGGGAGGGAAATGAGATTGAATGTTCAGATAGGGGAATATGATATGACTGATGTCATTTTGGATCTTGGATCAGAAGTTAATGTCCTACCCAAGCAGAACTGGGGACAAATGGGAAAACCTTCCCTGGATTGGTCACCTATACAACTGAGATTAGCTAAACAGCAAAGGATTGTGCCCCTAGGGAGACTTCTTAGTGTTCCCATAGATCTTGATGGGGTAAGCACTCTAGTGGATTTTGAAGTTATTGAGATCATTGATGACAGCAAACCTTATCTAGCCTTGTTGGGCATCGAGTGGGCCATGGCCAATGCTGCAATCATCAACCTTAAGAGGATACAAATGACCTTCGAAGGAAATGGTCTGTGAGTTATCATACCCCTCGACCCATCCCAAGGACAAAGATATACAGAACCGATCAAAGACGAAGGGGAGCAGGATACTCTAGACCACATCTACAACATTACAGCCCAGGAAGCAGATTATGTCGAGCCTGATGCCGATGGTGTACTAGATTGGCAATGTGATAGCTCCCGCATGTCTGATTTCGACGATGGTCTAGAGAATTAGCAGAATCGACTGTACGAGCTACGTGGCCATAGATGCGCGCAACTCACTAAATCTCTTAGATGCCTTAGTGCGCAGCCCAAAGAGTTGACTACCTATGTTGGGTTGACCGACCCTGGAGAATTTATTGTACAAGAACCTCAGTCACAGAGAATGCAGACTCTGGCGACAGCATTAGGAGCTACAGCAGCAGGGCGGACCAATCACAACAAGTCTACTCCCAGTTGGGAAGCCAGCCAGAAATTTTTGCGCCTCAGCTTCATAAAACAAGTCCAAGAGGCGTGAAGTAAGTTCATTGGGCAGAATAGCCCTTAGAAACATTTGAGGCACAGTTATGCAGCATGGGACACCATACCTCGCGAAGATTGGGTGCATAAGTTCGTACACACCTTGGAACCTCTAGCACAAAACTGGTATATGGAGGCCGCGCTCCGACATGGAATTGAATACCAAACCAAGGGGCAGAACCAAGAAGCCAGCCCATCAAACCTAACAGTCCTGTCGCCGGCATTCTCAGGACGGGTCGAAGGGCAATACTGTGCCGAGGGTGCTTATTGTCACGAAGCTCACACCCGGATTCTGCCGAAGACCACAAACACAGCGAGGCTTAAAATACGACCGTTGGGAAGCAACCAATTTGGCGGCGGTAGTGTTTTAATTTCCTTAAATGCCTGTACTAAGACCAGTATCGGAAATCGAGCTCCACTTGGACAATATTTTCGTCAGATTTGGTGCCTTCAATGCACCGTCCTGCTCGATTTGATTGATGGCGTGTATAAGAAGATGCCTAAGTTAGGGAAAATTGCATTATGCATTTCTTCAAGATTTACGAGTGAACCCATGACAACACAACGAGAGATTGACGATTTGGTCAGAGAATTTGAGCAAGAGGGTCTGATAAGCTGCTCTAATCGGCCGCCTGCCCTTGCTCCCTGTGAAGAAGCTCACCCAGCACCACCACGGCCGATGCAGGCATGGTCTGCCAGGAAAAAGTCCAGAACCGAAGTTCGCTCCAAGCGAAACCAAGACCGGCAGAGGTAAACAGGGCAAACCCCAGTAGATCCTCCTATGGATCCCACCGGTTCAGCACAGGTCCCGGCCGGGGGTAGGGAGAACATTGCACCACCGCGGCCACCATATCTACAACCTGTTCACCCAGGTGCCGCGTTACCCTGTCGAACAAATCAATTCACTTTAACCACACCCTCGCTGCCACAAGGAGTTCAGCTGATCGGAAGCATGACAGGGACGATCGATCGACTTAAGTACAGCGATCACGACACAAATGACCATGGCAAGTTTCCACAGTTTGAACCAGCAGAATACTTGCACCGCATCAAGTACCTAGATCATAAGGTCACACTACTGGAAGTGCAACCATGGGCTGCAGGCCTGGACAAAGCTGGCCTACTCAAGATGCTTGATATTCCCCATTTGGGTCGCGGCATACATGTGACCGTAGTGGCCAAACAGTTGCTAGCGTTAGTGCATGACGGCTATTTATGGATAGGGGACCAGCAAATTCCTATTGACGCCGCACTCATCCATAAGATCACAGGTTTACCAATGGCAGGACCTGATCCGGGAACTAAATTTCCATCCAAACATGACGATACAAAGCTCGCGCAAACTATGAAAGAGCGGTTTGGCTTGACAAAGGGGAAACGGGGGTATCACACTTCCGCGATTTAGGAACAGCCCATTCGCTTTGCAGCTGAACTCTTAGCCTGCAAACTCATACAAAAATGCAGGCCAACTGAAGTACCTGCTCTGGTTATCCGGATTGCTATGAACTGTGCTGAGAGGTATACTTATAATTGGGCCAAATATCTTACAAAGGAGTTCCTGGAGGATCCCCGCGACGCACAGGAAAAAGGTAGACCTTTTCATTATTCCTGGCTTTTAATACTTATTGCATTAGTTGGGTGGAAAGAGCCCACTGAAGCCCAGTTTGTAGAGTTAAACCCAGGCATGCCAGGGGCAGCGAGGCATGCCTCCCTATGGATATCCTCAGATAAGGTATCTCAGCAGATGACGAACACTGTGTTCGTCTTTTATGCCATGAGTATCCACTATGAGATTGTGCGAACACCATGGCTTACCAATGAGGTGTTCTCTAAATACAAGGGCACCGCAAACTTCAGTGCCGATATGCATCATGTTTTCATTCAAGCCCGTGCAGATCCACAACGTCAATGGTTTAAATTACCGTATGTAGTCACCGAACCAGATATCAGGGGTATAGTTCAGCACTGGCCGGCTGACTGGCTGAAAGATATAGGAAAAAAACCCTCTATTTCAGTTCCCCCAACTACCAATATTGGCGCAGGTACCAGTCAGGCGCAGCAGCAAAGCCCATTGGAAGATAGTGAAGACCTAAGTGATTTGCAGATGGATGATGACGGCCAGGGTGGAGATGGCGGACAGGACGAACAGAATGAGGAGTCGATCAAGACCATATCAGATCCTAACCCATCAACGAAGCGCAAGTCACCAGAAGTAGCAGAGGTAACCAAGCCATAGTCCTGCAAAAAGTCAAAAGCGTCGAAGGACAAATATATTGAAGAAGAAGCCACTATAACGCTGGATGAGCTGGAGCAAGCTCTAGAACAGTCTACGGGAACGCTTACTAAAAAATGGTCAGAGTTAGCGAAACTGCATCTTGCTGGGCTCTCAGGTATAGCAAACAGGGTTTTGGAGCTAAAAGAGTTCGCAGCAAAATCAGCACACAGTACTGCGACAAGTAGGACTACAGCACCCACGCAGCAGGATATTAGGAAATGGCCACCCAGAGATCACCAAGGACAGGTATCAAGCGCAGCTCTGATACTGCCCAATACAGATTCCCAGCCCCTGATGAGTATGACCGCAGGGCTCGATTATACAAAGATGTCCATGTCAGAATTGCACCTCTGCCAGCTCGCTATTACAAAGGAGATCCATGCACGAGACCAATTGTCCCAACTCCAATTGGAAGACACCATCAAACAAAACAAAACCTTTGCAGCACGCCTAGAAGAAGTAGCACAACAGAAGAAAGAGGCTGAACATAAAACAACTACGCTGATGCGAGCACTGGACGAGGCATGTCAGAGTCTTTCTGACTCCGACATACAGGGAGCAGGGGAACCAGAGCAAAGAATCGCTAAGCTGAGAGACTATGCCCAGCAGTCTCACAGCGAGATTGAAAGGATGAAGATAGAACACCAGCACTAGATCGCAGAACTTCAACTGCGCATCCCTCCCGAGACTCCACCAGAGGTCCGAGAACAGCGCCATCAGGACATCAAGGCTTCAGCAGCAAAAATATCAGATAATGTGGCCAGCATCACAAAACTGATGGAAGACAGTATAGAAGCATGGGCGAACCTACAAGACCATCCAGATGTAGGTAAGATCCAGGAAACCATCAAGTTGCGCCAGGACGAATTAGATGCAGTCAGAGTCGAAATCAAGACGCTACCACCTATGCAAAAGATGGCTAAAGTGAAGCGCAGAAAGGAACTTCAGCAGGAAATTGAGTCCTGCAGGACGAAGGTAACGCTACTGGAGAATGCGTTACAGCCCCTGTTTGATGAAGCATTAGAATTAAGCAATACTGCAGAGAGCCAGCTCAAACTTTTGAATACCTATGACACTTTTGCGCAGGAACGGGCTGACACAGAATCATCCTCAGTGTTACAGGAATTGGTGGAAAAGGAGAAATCCGCTGATGATATACTACACAACCTCACCAGTCGCTTCCAGACTCTCGCGCAGAAGATTCTCCCACCAGAGCCCTCGCAGAGTGTCCTGGGATGGGCCACTAGTGAGTCTTAGGGGCCTGTTGGGACGTGTACCCTAAGGATTATTAGTTTTGGTAACTCCACGGTTGTTTGTAAGTGGAGTTATGGATCAAAATAGTCTTAGGGGTGTCGAGGTAAGTCAGAACCCATTTTTGTAATAAACCCATGGTTTAAATCCAGGGTTTAGGGCTTTGGGTGCCCATGGTTTGAAGCCATGGTTTTGTAATAGCGCGATGTATAAATAGGCATTCTTGTAAATAAGAAAAGGTTAGGTTTTATGATGTAAAAAAGATTAAGGCGAAGCTAAGGCTAATTTTGTAAGGAAAGGTTAAGTCCCAGCTGTGTGCATGGACGACCTCTGCAGCTGTGTGCGCAGAGGATTTTGTAAGAAGATTAAGGAAAGATCTGCAGCTATGTGTGCAGAGGCCTGCTGCTGTGTGCGCGGCTGTTAAGGACTGAAGGGATCTGCAGCTGAGTGCGCAGATCAAACTGTGGTTTTGTAGCAAGTTGAATAAAACACAGTTTGTGGACGTAACCCCTACACTGGGGGTGAACCACGTTAAATCTGGTGTTGTGTTTTCTTGTGTTGTTTCTCTTTCTGTTGTCTTTTATGCATTAATAACTATATACATTCGATAACTTAGATCACTGCTAATAACAAGCTTCGCTGTGAATTCCCTGTAGTGGGTTAAGCAAGTCACGGTTGTTTATCTATCTGCGAAGTTATATATAAGTGAATGATAAAGATGTGTAATTGTTGGTTAATAAGTTATTAAAGGCTAAGGTACAGTAATATCCCTTTCTTCTTGCAGAAACCTGATTTTGCGACACCCCATAGCTGTTTCGGGTGAGACTGCAACCTGCGCACAGGTTGTTTCCGAAAGGGCCAACACTGTGGGTCTTTTGTTGGTGCGACATAAAAGGATTAAACCCGGGTCTTCCCTATTTCCCAACACTTAGAGTCTCTTGCATCTAAATCACACACAACAAGGAATTAAATCGAACTACCTAACCTATCCCTAGGGAGCAAGATTATCGCTTATTAATGAGTAATATATTTTGTGCATGCATTATAAAGAATCATAGATAGCTGATACTTCTTTCAAAACACATGAACATTTAAAGATATTTGAACAACCAGATAGCCAATTGTTTATGAACAACATTTATTACTCATAGTGGAAATTTTCATAAAATAAACCAGAGATCATTCATACAAGAACATAGGTTCAAAGAGTTAGAACGATCTCACAGTTAATGGACACAAAGCTGAAAACGACAACAAATCCATAGCATAACATTTCAACATTCCACCAAGATTTCTCCAACAGGCAAACTGTAATTATCTATTGCAAAAGGAAATAGTTCTTATTACAATATGTCTTCACCAATCTAACTGGGAAAAAGTCCCTCTCTTATCTAACCCTTCTATATTTATACAAAAAGAACAAAACTCTTGGGCTTCCCATGAATGACTCTTGGGATTCCCCAACTCTTCACCTCCCACATTTTTCTTTCATTAAGTGCTTATAAAATTTTCAATATATTACAATAAAACAAATAAAGTACTCATGAGGAGGGTCCCACTTGACTATTCAAAAACTTCTTCCATGCTGAAGCCTCTGAGGCAATGCTTTCGAACTCAAAAGGTTCTAAGAAAAAAATATTTATTTCAAATTTAGCAGCCTGATTTTTTATTACTTCTATTCTGGCTGCGCTCAGGCGAAGTTGGTCCTCAAGCAACTGCACACTAACCGCGGAATGAGCTACTTCATTCCTTAGGGTTTGCTCATCTAAGGCTTTGATGTGATGGATCCTTTGTTCATCTTCCTGATATCTCCTTTGCAAAATTTCCAAAAACAAGTTGTGGTCTGGAAAAGTATCCATTCTTTTCTTAGCCTCAACCTGGCAGCGATTATAGGTGATCAAAAGTCTCCTGAAGAATTCTGCACAAGCCCCCTTTGTCTTCTTGACAGCCTTCTTGAATTCTTCAGTTGTGTTTATGGAAAACTCCAATAAATCATAGTATTGCCTTAGGGTTTGTTGATATTTTGATGGTAACTCTGCAGGAGTTTCTTCATTCGATTCCAATCTCACCATCCTTCTTGTCAGGACTTCTAAGATGTCCTACGATCTATCCACAAAATATGAAGAGGTTTCCACAATCTCTTCTAGCCGATTGTCTACCTGCAAGATCTTGCACCTTTCTTCCTCTATAGCTACTTGTAGCTGGTGCATCTTGCTCCTCTGTGCCAGAACATGCTCCTTGAAAGGATGGAGATTAGCTTGCTATTCCTTGGCCTCTTCTAAATTTGTTGTTAATGACGCAACCTGTTCTCTCAACTCTGCAGTCTACCCTTGAGACTGCCTTTCAGATTCCTCCAAGGTAGCCTTCTGTAGCTCCAACTCCCCTATCTTACCTAGCAGCTGTTCCTTTTCTGTCTTCAACCCTTGACATTCCTGCTGCACTTTCTCCAGACTTTCTTGGGCGACCTCCATAGATCTCTTCTCTACTTGGAGGGACTAGAGCTCAGCTTTTGAAGACTTTATTTCCCGTTGTATGTCTTCAAACTTTCTTTTCAACCTATTATTTTCCTCTCTCTCTCTCTTCTCAGGGTATCTTTGAGCTGGGAAGAGGAATTCTTTGACTGTTCAAGATCAATCATTATTCAATCTACATTGTCCTCGGAAGCATGGATCAATGCAGCCCCTGCTCTGATAGTGAACCTGGGGTCCTTGTCTATCCCATATACTACAGTTGTATCATTTATCATTTTACCAGACTGCCCCCCAGTCTTAACCTTTCTCTCGGTCCTCTTCACTATCCTTTTCCTTTCCCTATCATAAAAGATAGTGTTGAAATATGGTACCTCCTCCCCTTTATTCTGCTCAAAAGGGATTAGCCTAAGGGTGGGGACCATAGCCTGTCCTGTTGTGCTGCCAGCAGCTGCCTCAGGATTTTGAATATCAGGATTACCCAAGTCTTGAGCCTGACTATCTACAGGATCGGAAGCTGATTTCTCTGCCCCTGTCAGCTTTAGCCTCTCTGCTTCCTGTTTCTTCAGTTCCTTGTCCATCTTTCTTTTCTTTTCCTCTTCCTCACTCTTGGCATCTTCTGCTGCCTTTCTAACTTCTTCTTATGCAGCTCTTCTCTTCTCTTCCTCCTCCCCTTTGTGCCAGCTTTCGGCCTCTTGTGCTAGTCTCCTAGCATCTTCATTTCTTTTTCTAGTTTCTTCCTCCTCTGCCTTTTCTTGCTCATCTTGTCCTTTCCCGCCTTTGGTGGTGATTTTATTTTTAAACCTTCTTCTTAAGGCCATTAGATTTTGTGCACTGCGGAAAATGGATTCCTCTCAATCCCAGTGGCTTGTGTATTCAAAATGCACATTTACTTCCCTGCAGTGCTCTGCCACTTTGTTCCAGGAATCATTCCTGTAAAAATTCATTTCCCAAAAATGGAATTTCCCCAATTCCTCCACAAATTCCTCAGCTTTCTTCACCCTAGTAAACTTGTAGCTTCCCAACCTGAATGGCAAAGGAGGGTAAGTTGCTTTCTTATGTTCAAACAAAAATCTCCCTATCCATCTAAAAAGACTTGTCTAACTGCCTCTTTGTGGACTACATAGTCAGTGGCATACTTAGGCAGTAGTGAGGGTGCTCTGGAGCATCCAAACATTCTGAAATATAATCCATCCTCAGTTAAGTAGTAGTCTGCATATTCTTCAATCACCTGCAATGCCTCCTCCGAAATGCAGTTGCACTCTTTCAAGAAAATCAAGATTTACAATGGCATAATGAAGTGCTCACACACTTCCCTATAGTGATTGTGGTATATGTGTGCCCACAGTGGCTTGTATGCTGAGTAGACTGGTGTTCTCTCCCGGTCCCAGATGCACCTCAGATTGGGGAAGGGTTGGTTGCATAATATGCATTCAATCAGTATAGAGCTCATGTAGAACTCTGATCTCTTCTGGGACACCCCTCCTAATGCTGATGCTATGCAGGCTGAGAGGCTGTTGGACACAATGTTTTCCTAGTTGAACACTGTCCCCTGTGTTGCAACATAGAAAATGATAGGAACCCGATCCAATTTGAAGATTTTACTGTGGTCCCTCCCGAAAATCCTGTTCAGCATCAGGGAAATGAACCTATAAGGGGTTCTTAGATTGGTAGTGTCATATTCCCTGGTCGACCTAGTTCTAAAGTTCTTTCTAGGGATGAGCATCCTCTTCAGTGTCTCGACTAGGTCCATCTTAATTTCCTTCAGCCAGTCCTCAGTCAAGTACACCTGTGCTTCTGGTAAGTGGTAGGCCAATGCCACATACCTAGGGCTATAAGCAGCATAACCCTATTTATCAACATTTTCCAAAATCATGGTGGTTATATCTACCCTGGGCAGAATCAACCTAATCACCTCTGAGCATGGAAAAAGCTCAGGTCTAGTAGCAATTTTCATCAATGAAGATCTCTCTATATTGGCATAGATGGTTTCTTCTTCAAAACCTATGTCAGATACTTCTTGACATGAAATTAATCTGTAAACTTCCCCTCATTGATATTCGGGTTCCACACCCATTATGCATTTGGTGTCCTCGTAGGTGTATTCAACTCTGGTAACGATCTCAGCTTTGGGTTCCTCTTCTACTACGGGAGCCTTCTTCTTCTGACGTTTAGACATCTTGGATTCTGAAGAATTTTCCTGTTATATACAGATATTGCTTTTAGGTTCTGTTGGGTTATTCCCAGATAACATTCAAAATGAAAATGAACTGTATAAGCGTTTTACCTCGTCTATGCTAAACATGAGTGCATCTATGAAGAATAAACAAACAATGCTCAAAAAACCAAGTGTTCCCGCATAAAACTAATCTGCCCAAAACTAAAACTCACTCATTACCAACAATTGTAGAATTAACTTAGAATAGCATGGGTTTTCTAAAACGACGAAAATATCCCTCCTAATGCGGAAGCAGATAATAGTCTCAGAAACCCCCTCTCGACGCTACAACCTAAACGCTACGTGGAAGAAAAACGATGCCTAATCCCGAGTGAGGACACTGCACTAATAGTGTACTTAACTCATTGAAAAATAATGGGAAACCACTTGCTGTAAAAACGCTCGCCTCACGGCCTGAATAGGTAATGCATTCTGAACCTAAACTGGTATGGGGTTCGTATTCGATTTTAACACCTTCAACGTTGCGACGCTGGTTCAAAAAAGCGAGGACAACGATTCAATGGAACAAAACCTCAACATCTCGAAAGAAAAACCTTAAAAACGCCCTCCCCGGATGACCACACACAGGCTGGGGGAAACTGGTGCGGACAGCATAACGGCCGTTTGCACCGGTTTCTGCAACAGTCGAGTGTGGCCTGCAAACCCTCAATGGTTGCGAAATTCATCATTGCAAAACTACAAAAGCCCCCATCGGGAAGCCATACTGTTTAACTCAAATATATAAACAGGACGGGATGGGAAAACCTAGGTAACCACTAACCACGGGGACAACAAAAATAGCTCGACTGATCAAACGAAACGATAAAACGGGCATAAGGGCCTACCTGGCACTGTGCTGCGCGACTGGTGGAGGAAAACTGATAAACTTCCATAGCGGAGCCACCTAGGAGCAAAGGTCTTGACAACGAAAGCCTTGGTCTACTCGAGCGAAAACGAGAGCACAGAGAAATCGCCAAAATACAATAAAATAATAAACCCCCATACCCAAAATATATACGTCACGGTCAACATGCAATCGACGAGAAAAATAAGATCATCGGGCAGCAAAAGACTAAGGGATCGACGATCTTATCAACATCGCCTCCACAACGGCGGATGATGAAACAACCAGGAAACCCGCAATGGCATCAATGGAGAAACCAATCAACACTCGCATCGGAGCTCGCGAGACTAAGGATTCGGGTCAATAGATGGTTGGAGAGCCGCAATGGCGAACCCATAAAAGAAACCAAGTTCCGCAGACCCACCCAAATAGGAGTAAAAACAAACATGACTTCAGCGAAAAAAATCGACCAAGTGGACAAGATAAATCAAACTATCGGAATCATAGTGCTTTCTAGAGCCACAATGGAGAAAGTTGAAAAAACCAAGGACCTGTGAAACAGAATGGTGGGGATCAAAAAAGGATGAAAAAACTCTCAGAAAACTTCGCAGTACCTTCTCCGCAACGACGAAAGACGTATAAATAAGGGTTCCGACGGGATCTGAAAACAAATGCCGATAAATAAAAATGCATCGGAGACCAAATACACTTGACTCAGACTTGATTTCTGTAACGTCCTTGACCCTCCGACCGGCGAAGAGGACGCTACTACAGGCCAAAACATTTGGGCATCTAGCCCCATGAACATGTACATTCATAATCATTGTTGAAATGCTGAAATAAAATGCTTGAACTAAAACATGCATACATGATTATCTATCATACACAGTGGAAGCAACATACATTCATACAAGCATTCACATGTTCATCATGATCATTAACAGTAAATGGGATTGCAGAAGTAAAATAGACAAATTTACTTATCTTATAAGGATCTTGTTCCGCAACCAGCTATGTTGCTGCAACGTTCCACCCAACCACAGGCCCACGTGCTCCTTAATCTCTCAGCAACGCTGCCACCCCCGAGCTGGGAATGATTCCCCAAGGAATAAGGAATTAACAGGCTTACACATAGCCAAGGTAACAACACCACAAGGGTACACAATTCATCCAAGCCAACACGGTTTGGTTTATTAGGTGAACAACAGATCAGCCAAGCCAACAGAGTTGGGTTTATCAGGCCATTCAGGAGCTGGGAAAGGCTAATGCTAAGCTGGTGAGCTCACTGAAGAGCTACAGACACCAACACCAGAACCAGCCTGGATTCTAGAACACCCACACACACCCAACACAAGGAAGTCAGTCCCTTCTCTGCAATGCAGTCCCTCAGACCCTGATCTTCCCTCCAGTGCTCTTCAGGGGCTGTGGAGAACAAATCCAGCTCAGTGGCTCTGTTTGTGTGGTTCTCAACCCACCAGGTTTATCAAGCACCTCCGCCCCTCATTCACCAACCCCAAATAGTCTGGGGACAAATCCACTGCATGCAAGTAGCCAAACAGCTATTCAAGTGTTTACAGGGAAAAACACAGTTAAACAAATCGTGGAAAATGACAGCCCACGATCAACCCTGAGCCCACAGCACACAAATCGCACTGCAGTCGCTGGAAAAACTTATACAGGTCGGGAATGAGACAGGTCCCGACTTCCAACTATGCGTGAGAGACAAAAACGCAGCCCACAGAACTATCCAGAACATCCAGCTACAATTCAACGATGGAACTAATAGGACAATACGATGTCTGATAATGATGGAAAAAGCACAAACTCTACGTGAATCCCAGGTAAAGAATCAATCCGCAGTCCTCAAATCCGTGAGGAAAAAGAACTATCTTTTGCGTGAACAGGAAAAAAAACCCACAGACTAGCAAATCCCGCAGAGAGCAGGCGAACCCCCCAACAATGGAATGTGGATTCTTTTACTCAACTCGCGTGAGGGGAGACAAACAGACTCACGATCTGGTGAGTGGACAAACCAATAGAGCGTAGTGGAGAGAGTGTGAGCGGCGTGGGCGTGGCCTTCCTGCCAGCCAATTCGCTGTCCCAACTAGCAACAAAACAACTAAGGGTGGTGATGACACATGGCTCTTCTCTCATGACTCAATGTTCAACATTCCCCGTCCTTATCCTTTGGAATCATGCCCCTTCTGAATTTAGTTGCAGTGAACATAGCTGGCTAGGTTATTAATTAAAATGCACATTTACATGATGTCACAATTTAAATATATGCCGCATGTCCCGACATACCATCAATGACCATTCCTAAACATAAACACAACATAACCAAATCTATGGTGGGGCCTTGGCCTTTAGCTCCACACCAAGATTATTTACAATATATGTATCATGTAGTTTAAGGCGAGCGGGGTCAAAACCGGAGTATTACATTCCCCTCCCCCTTCAATAGCACTGTCCTCAGTTCTTTACAAAATTTGAACAAAAGCTACATTGGTACTGACTCAGTGTTCCGCAGGATTGAACAAAAATGGATGTGCCAATCGCATGGCATTCTCCATCTCCCACGTAGCCTCTTCAGGTCCGTAATGCTCCCACTACACCTTGACCTGTCCTATGGCCCGGTTCCGGAGAATTGTGACCTTCCTGTTGAGGATGCGCATTGGCTCGATTTGGAACTCTCCCTTGGGTTCCACCTGAATCACATCCCAATTTATCACATGGTTAGGATCATGACATATTTATTAAGCAAAGAAACATGAAAAACATTATGAGCTCTAGTATTAGCAGGCAATGCAAGTCTATATGCAACAGGCCCTATTCTCTCAAGCACTTCAAATGGCCCACAATATCTAGGTGATAGCTTGGCACAACTTTGAAGCTTCAAGGAACTTTTCTTTTCCATCACCCTGAGGTAAACATGATCCCCAACATTGAACTCCCTATTCATCCTATGCTTATTTGCATAGCTTTTCTGTCTGTCCTGTGTTGCTTTCAAACTCTGCCTAATCTTTACAACTTCTTTCTCCATTTCCTTGAGCAATTCTGGCCCAAGCATAATTATGTTCACCGAGTTATCCCAAGTCACTGGTGTCCTGCACCGTCTTCCATACAAAGCTTCATACGGACTCATCCCGAAGGATGCTTGTTGTCCATTTTTGTAAGCAAACTCTAGCAAGTGTAAGTAATCTTCCCACTTGGTTAATTTGTACATCACATACATGCGAAGCATATCTTCAAGCACCTGATTAACTCTCTCTGTTTGACCATCTGTCTAAGGATGGTATGCAGTGCTGAAGTTTAACTTTGTACCCAAATATGCAAACAGCCCCTTCCAAAAGTTGGAAGTGAACTTGACATCTCTGTTAGAGACTATTGCCTTAGGAAATCCATGCAATTTTAAAATCTCCTTCATGAAGATCTTTGCAATGTCATCAGTCTTGTGCGTAGACTTCACTGGTATAAAATGTGTTGCCTTAGTCAACTTGTCTACCACAACCATGATAGAATCATGTTGTCTCCAAGCCATTGGAAATCCTGTAATAAAATCCATGGAAATAACTTCCCATTTCCATTCTAGAACCGGCAAAGGATGCAACAAACCTGCAGGGTGTTGATGCTCAACCTTTACCTATTGACATTTCATACACCTTGAAATGTATTCAGCCATGTCCTTTTTCATACCTGGCCAAAAGTACTGCTTTCTAGCTGTAGCAATTGTCTTCTGATATCCTGGGTGACCAGAATACAGAGCTTGATGGATTTCATCCATAAGAACTCTCCTCAAATTTGCTACATGTGGAATATAAATTCTACCTTTAAAAGTGAGAAGTCCATCTTCTTCCAATTTATATCCCTCATACCTCTCCTCGAGACTTTGCTGCTGCAGTTTGTCTTTTACCTGTTCATACAATTCATCTCCAGCAGCATGACTTACAATCTGCTGCCTCAAATCTGATTGGCAAATACTAAGGGACGCTGCATGCATTTCCTGTACCTTCCTGCTGAGTGCATCAACTACCTTGTTTTCTTTCCCTTTTATGTGATTGATTTCGAAATCGAACTCACATAAAAATTCCAGCCATATTGCTTGCCTAGCATTCAGAGTAGGCTGATCAAACAAATACTTCAGTCCACAGTGATCTGTTCTGAGCTCAAATCTCCTACCCATCAAGTAATGCCTGCACATCTTGAGAGCATGTACTATGGCTGCAAGCTCTAGATCATGAGTGGCATAGTTCTTCTCATGTTCCTTCAGCTTTCTTGACTCATAACATATCACGTGGTTGTCTTGCATAAGGACTCCTCCAAGCCCTTGTCCGCATGCATCGGTACATACCACAAAATCTTTTTCTAGATTTGCAACCCTCAATACTGGTGCACTAGTGAGAAGACTCTTCAACCTCTGGAAGCTTTCTTCACACCTCGATGTCCATTCGAATTTCATCCCCTTCTTTTGCAAAGAGGTGATGGCATGTGCAAATTTGGAGAATCCCTCAATGAACCTCCTGTAGTACCCTGCAAGTCCCATAAAATATCTCACATCTGTCACATTTCTTGGAGTAGGCCAATTCATAATGGTTTCAATCTTTTCAAGGTCCACAGATATACCCTCCTTTGAGATAATGTGACCCAAATACTGAATTCTATCTCTATAGAAGTCACACTTGCTCAGTTTTGCATACAATTGGTGCTCCCTGAGCAATTGTAATGTCAAGCTCAAATGCTCTTCATGTTCTTCCTCATTCTTAGAATAAACAAGAATGTCGTCAAGAAAAACAAGAACAAACTTGTCCAAATACTTGTTGAAGACACTATTCATAAGGCACATAAATGTCGCTGGTGCATTTGTGATCCCAAATGGTACCACTACAAACTCATAATGCCCATACCTTGTCCTGAAGGTTGTCTTATGAATGTCCTCATCCTTGATTCTCACCTGATGGTAACCAGAACTCAAGTCAATCTTGGAAAATACCTTTGCTCCTCTCATTTGATCAAAGAGGTCATCAATTCTAGGAAAAGGATATTTATTCTTCACCATAACCTTGTTCAACTGTCTGTAATCAATACACAACCTGAGTGTACCATCTTTCTTCTTTACAAATAGAACTGGTGCTCCCCAAGGAGACACACTTGGTCTGATGTATTTCTTTTCCAACAACTCTTGCAGTTTCATTTTCAATTCTAGCATCTCCAGTGTACTCATCCTGTAGGGTGCCTTGGACACTGGTGCTGCTCCTGGCACAAGTTCAATTGTGAAATCAATGTCCCTCTTTGGAGGAAGCCCTGGGATCTCATCAGGAAACACATCCCTGAATTCCCGTAATACCTGATAATCCTCCAACCCAGGAGTTTCATCTCTTGATGCCTCCAAAATATGAGCTACATACAACTGGCAACCCTTCCTATAGAACTTCTTTAACTGCATTGTTGAAACCTGCCATACTGAAATCACCTTTGGAATGCCTCTCACAACTACTAGGTTCCCTTCTTCATTCATGCATTCAAAAGTCTTATTGTAACAGTCAAGTTTCACCCTGTGAGCTTCTAACCAATCCATTCCAATGAGAACATCATAGGAACCAAGCGGTAGAACATTCAGATCTACACAAGTGACCAATCCATCCATAACCAATGGACATTTCTCTACCACTTCACTAACCTTTCTCTTAGTTCCAGTGGCTAGCTGAACTAACCAAGATTTCCTATGCTTTACCTTCTTAAAAGCACAAATCTCCACTACTCTAGGGGTAATGTAACTGTGTGTAGAACCAGGGTCAATCAAAATAGAAACAGATTGCTCCATAATCTTTCATGCTACTTCAACCACAGTTGACTGGTGATCTGCTTGGCAGTCCTCCAGCGCTGCATAAATCCTATGGATGGCCCTTGCTACTTGACCTACTATTTTTGCTTCTTGAATGTTATAAGCTGGTCTTGCACTCTCATTCTTGAGTGGACAATTTCTACGCAAGTGAGGTCCTTCACATTTCCAACATTTGAGTGGACTTTTATTCGGATGTGGCTCTTTAGGCTTTCCACTTGTCACTCCAACTGGATCACTCGCAGCTTGGGAGGGATGCTTCTGCTGATTCTTGAATCTAGAAGGTTTGAAACATTTCTTTCTTTGGTCCAACTTTTCATTCTTCTTGTCCTTCCATGCCTTATGGTAATCATGTTTACCTTTGTTTTGCTCATAGCAATACTTAGCTTTCCTTATTGCTTCTTCAAGAGTTCTAGGTTCATAAAACTCAATTCTATCTTTGTAAGACTGAGGTAATCCACTCAGAAAATGTTGGATCTTCACTTTTTCATCTCTGATGTACCAGACATACCTTAACAGCTCCAAAAACTTATTTGCATATTCATCCATGGTTTGTTGTCCCAATCTCAGCTCATGGAACTCCTTGATCTTGTCATCATAGTACCTGTCAGAGAGGTATTTCTACTTGAAGTACTTATTGAACTATTTCCACTTCAGTTTCCTTTCACTGATCTTCTTTACTTGCTTGAAGTGTTCCCACCAAATGGATGCCCTTCCATTCAGATTGAATATGGCAACTCGTGCCTTCATGTTTCCTGAATAATCCTGCACCTGAAAGTACTTCTTTATCCCAAGAAGCCAAGCCTTAGCTTTTTGTCCCATCTTTATCTCACCATCAAATGTAGGAGGTTTAGCTTTCCTAAACTCATCTCGAAAGCGATCCCTAAGGTTCCTTCTTCTTTCCCTTTTATGAGGAGATGAACTTGTATCTCCACTGGATTCTTCGGAGTCAGACGATCCACTAGAAGTCCTTCTCCTTCTCCTAGTACTGCTCTTACTGCCTCCTAGTCTTGTTGTACTTCGTCCAGAATCTATCCTTTTCTGCAAGTCTATCAAACTTTCCAATATGGCAACATTCAACTGTTGCTACTCTTCTTGGGCTTTAATTGATCTTCTCATGGTGGCTGCAACATCTGACGGTGTCTCTTGGAATCTCCTTCCATTAGACTCAATGTCATCATTCCTATTACGGACATTTTCTCCCATGGCATATTCTTCTTGCTCGTAAGAATCCCAAGCATCATACCCATCCTGGGTTCTCATGATTGAACCACCTCTGGCTTTACCACACTGTTCTTTCTGGAGTACCACTCTTGGAAGTTATTTATAGTTCTGCAATGTGTTAGTAGCAAACTATTAGATGCATAGTATTAACATAAATCAAACCACTTACCTTCTTCTTCGAAAAAAAATCATAAAATAACAAATTTTCCCAAACACAAGATTTCCTTCATCAAAGAACGTCTATCTAAGGGGGATGACGGGGGTCAAGGGGGCTTACCCCACTGCAGGGCGGGTCGAGGGCAACGCCCTAGTTTTTTTGTTTGTTTGTAAATCATTGGTTTTTGTGAAATCTAGCGCATAAGATTGCTGCCAATTTCTATTTTTCAACCCTGAAAATTCACTGTAAAATAGCTAAAAAATCCCACTGAAAAACAGTCAAAATCTGCTGGAAAAATCCCACGAAAAACTCAAATTTTTCCTCTGCAGAATCGGCTCTCATTTCAACTATTGACCCGACGTTTCGGCAATAAAAATGACTAACTTCTCCACTGTATCGGCGGTTGCAACAGCTAATCCTTTCCATGGTTTCAGATCTTTAGCCATTTAAGTTTCCAAGCTATTCATTGGCGGTCAGATCCTCTAATCATCAGAAGGCTAGTTCATTCTACTTCTGCAACGGTGGGTTCACCAAACATTAAAATTCTCTGATCGATAGTCTCATCAACTATAATATTTTGACCGGCGATTGGAAGCACTGACTATTGCGGCGTCGGGCGGTTTAGTCTTGTAGGTAGCCGCAACGGCGGGCTGTGATCCCACTGTGGGTTCCGCGGGTTATGAAATCATCGGCAAAATAATTTCATCGGCAGTCTCTGGAAGACTTAGTGCTTTAGGCTTCTGAAACGGTGGGTGCTCGAACCACTAATTTCTTCCGATTGCCGATGTTTTTGATACTTAGAAAAATTTAACTTTCTTGCAGCGTCGGCAGCCTTTCCACATCGGAAGTCTAGTGCTCTAAACTTCCGCAACAGCGGGCACACATAAAACTATTTTCTTCCGACGGCCGCTGTTTTCCTTACTTAGAAAAAAAATTTAGACTTTTCGGCGTTGGAGGTCTTTTCACATCGGACAAGTAGTTGTTTTGCCATCCGCAACGGCGGACGCTCGAACAACTATTTTCCGCCGATGGTTGTCCAACACTTAGAAATTTTCGCGATTTTCTTCCCCAACTGTGCTTCATCAGACATACTTCCGCCTAACTCTTCCGCTGCATCAGAAGTCTTTACCACCAACTCTTCTGATTATCCAACAATTCAACTCTTCCGCTACATCGGAAGTCTTTACCACTAGTTCTTCTGCTACGGCGGAAGTCCATTCCACTAAGTGTTCCGACTGTTCCAACACTTAGACAAATTTTATGGAAGTTTCCTGTCATCAAGATTTTTGAATTTTTGCCACCATCAAATTCTGATCTCTGCTGGGCAGAAAGCAATTCTGCTTTTGTCACTGCATCCTAGTGGTCCATTCAGGCCCATGCTGCAACATGAGCTCTGATACCACGCTGTAACGTCCTCGACCCTCTCACCGACAAAGAGGACGCTACTACACACCAAAACATTTGGGCATCTAGCCCCATGAACATGCACATTCATAATCATTGTTGAAATGATGAAATAAAATGCTTGAACTAAAACATGCATACATGATTATTTATCATACACAGCGGAAGCAACATACATTCGTACAAGAATTCACATGTTCATCATGATCATTAACAGTAAATGGGATTGCAGAAGTAAAATAGACAAATTTACTTATCTTATAAGGAGCTTGTTCCGCAACCATCTATGTCGCTGCAACGTTCCACCCAACCATAGGCCCACGTGCTCCTTATCTCTCAGCAACGCTGCCACCCCCGAGCTGGGCATGATTCCCCAAGGAATAAGGAATTAGCAGGCTTACACATAACCAAGGTAACAACACCACAAGGGTACACAGTTCAGCCAAGCCAACACGGTTGGGGTTATCAGGCAAACAACAGATCAACCAAGCCAACAGAGTTGGGTTTATCAGGCCATTCAGGAGCTGGGAAAGGCTAATGCTAAGCTGGTGAGCTCACTGAAGAGCTGCAGACACCAACACCGGAACCAGCCTAGATTCTAGAACAACCACACACACCCAACACAAGGAAGTCAGTTCCTTCTCTGCAACGCAGTCCCTCAGACCCTGATATTCCCTCCAGTGCTCTTCAGGGGCTGTGGAGAACAAATTCAGCTCAGTGGCTCTGTCCGTGTGGTTCTCAACCCACCAGGTTTATCAAGCATCTCCGACCCTCATTCACCAACCCCAAATAGTCCGGGGACAAATCCACTGCATGCAAGCAGCCAAACAGCTATTCAAGTGTTTACAGGGAAAAACAAAGTTAAACAAATCATGGCAAATGACAACCCACGATCAACCCTGAGCCCACAGCACACAAATCGCACTGCAGTCATTGGGAAAACTTATACAGACCAGGAATGAAACAAGTCCCGACTTCCAACTATGCGTGAGAGACAAAAATGTAGCCCACAGAACTATCCAGAACATCCAGCTACAATTCAATGATGGAACTAACAGGACAATACGATGTCTGATAATGATGGGAAAAGCACAAACTCTGCGTGAATCCCAGGTAAAGAATCAATCTGTAGTCCTCAAATCCATGAGGCAAAAGAACTATCTTCTGCGTGAACAGGAAAAAAAACCCACAGACTAGCAAATCCCTCAGAGAGCAGGAGAACCCCCCAACAATGGAATGTGGATTCTTTTACTCAACTCGCACGAGGGAAGACAAACAGACTCACGATCTGGTGAGTGGACAAACCAATAGAGCGTAGCGGAGAGAGTGTGAGTGGCGTGGGCGTGGCCTTCCTGCCAGCCAATTCGCTGTCCCAACTAGCAACAAAACAACTAAGGGTGGTGATGACACATGGCTCTTCTCCCATGACTCAATGTTCAACATTCCTCGTCCTTATCCTTTGGAATCATGCCCCTTCTCAATTTAGTTGCAGTGAACATAGTTGGCTGGGTTATTAATTAAAATGCACATTTACATGACGTCACAATTTAAATATATGTTGCATGTCCCGACATACCATCGGTGACAATTCCTAAACAGAAACACAACATAACCAAATCTATGGTGGGGCCTTGGCCTTTAGCTCCGCACCAAGATTATTTACAATATATGTATGTTGTACAGGATTACACACCTAATAACCTAAGGTCTGGGGTTACCAACATACTCAATTAACTTGCAAACAATTGAATTCCAGAGTGCAGTAAAGGAAATAGGAGGATAAGAAAGACTTACTCGATTAATGAAGGTCGATCCTTGCTAGTCCTCTTCCGTTTTACTTCACCTCCAAAGTCTTCAAGGTTGTTCTTCTTTCACCTGTCAAGAGCCAATCTTCCAGATACAAGATGATTCATATATATGTAAGCAGGTTAGATAAATCCTATATAAGATGCATAAACATAAACATTTATCAAACCAAGACACATGAAACACATATGGAAGAAGGATTCTCTTTATTATCAATAATGAAGAAGTTCAGATTACAACCCAACGCCTGAGACAAGGACTCCTCTGCAACCAAAGGATTCTGAGTTCCACTACTCCAAAGAATTTTGTATAAACTCCACCAGCATAACTTTTCTCTCCAAGTGTATCTATCTAACACCCTCCCCAAGGCCTGTATTTATATGGAGGAAATAAGGCGGTTTCGAAGGTTGAGGAGGTTGAGACAGTTAAGATAATTAAGATAACAATGCTTAACTAATCTCATATCAGCGCGTGTTTTTATGTTTAACTGTTCAGGGACATATTCGTGGGTGTTTAGAAGGACAACCCGTGAATTATTCGCGACTTGCTACAAGGGCAACCCGCAAATACATCCATTCGCGAATTGCTATAAGGGACACTCGCGAATGACTCGCAAGTTGTACAAAAGGAGAGTCGCGAATACAAGTCAACATAGTAAAATGGCAAAGTAATCAACTGGATGGAGGAAGTATGTATTATGCCATAAGCCAATCTATAGTGTTTTGGGCAAACCTCTATCCATAAATGTCCTTTTGTGTGCCAACATGAGGGATGTCGGCACTCGGACAGAGAGGTGCCATTCAGGTGTATAACAGATGCCCCCTAATGTGTGAGGTCATACGAAAACGATGGCCGAAAGACATTATAATATTTAGCTTTGGAGAACTCAGAAATCCAATGGAGCAGAGAGAGTACCTGAAACAAATACATAGTAATGTCATATACAAAGTTACATTTGAGGATGCTATGTTCAAGTTACTGGAACAATAGCTCCTTTACAATATTTGAGTACATCATATGATACGTGTATAGAACCATGTATATTACAAAGGTGGATCGAAGCCACAATATACAATAATGATGAGTCTTCAAAGATCTGGAAGCTATGTAGATAGATAGAACATAATCTTGTGCAACTTAGTCCATAAGTGCGAACTAAGGTCTTCATAAAGGATCCCAAAGAACCAGTACAATCCAAGCCATGTGAATAAGGGTAAGCTGAAGTCGAACATGGAAAGGATTCAACAGTTTGTCAACCAATAAGGGATAATTGACAACTGAAGCAAAGGAATTCACCAATGATGGAAGTGAATCCTGAGGTACGATCGTCAAAACTCTAGGTCTTCGCCATCAGGAAGTACTGAAAACGGAACCATGTTGTGATAAGGAAGGCAACAGATCCTCCAACGGATCACAAGAGTGACTAGGAACTAGGCAAAAGAAGGGAGACACAAATAGATAACACATATAACAATGATGGGATCAGGATATAGATCAGACATTGGGTAGAGTCCTTGAACAATGAGCACAACACAGAGATGACCCAAGGTAGCATATAATTAAGTGATGGAACAACTAGACTTATTTGTCATGTAGGAGACATGAACAGATTCCTCAGGTATAATGGACAAGAGGAGGAGTAAGAAACTCAAAGTGATAGCTGAACACAAGTGGACACTGAAACATGGATATCAAAAAACAAAGAGTTCTATGTTCAAGGATGACATGCTGCCATTACTGGAAAAAAGAGAAAACTTCTTCCTTACCTTCCCTGTTAAATTTTAACGAGTCCAAGAAAGTAAACTCGGTTCCCTCTTCATTTTTTAACAAGCTTGAAGAGATGGGAAAATAATGCTTGATAAATTGGAAGAAGGATTCTCTTTATTATCAATAATGAAGAAGTTCAGATTACAACCCAACGCCTGAGACAAGGACTCCTCTGCAACCAAAGGATTTTGAGTTCCACTGCTCCAAAGACTTCTGTATAAACTCCACAAGCATAACTTTGCTCTCCAAGTGTATCTATCTAACACCCTCCCCAAGGCCTGTATTTATATGGAGGAAATAAGGCGGTTTCGAAGGTTGAGGAGGTTGAGACAGTCAAGATAATTAAGATAACAATGCTTAACTAATCTTAGATCAGCGCGTGTTTTTATGTTTAACTGTTCAGGGACATATTCGTGGGTGTTTAGAAGGACAAACCGTGAATGATTCACGACTTGCTACAAGGGCAACCCGCGAATACATCCATTCGTGACTTGCTATAAGGGACACTCGCAAATGAATCGCGAGTTGTATAAAAGGAGAGTCGCGAATACAAGTCAACATAGTAAAATGGCAAAGTAATCAACTGGATGGAGGAAGTATGTATTATTCCATAAGCCAATCTATAGTGTTTTGGGAAAACCTCTATCCATAAATGTCCTTTTGTGTGCCAAGATGAGGGATGTTGGCACTTGGACGGAGAGGTGCCATTCAGGTGTATAACAATGTATCATGTAGTTTAAGGCGAGCAGGGTCAAAATCGGGGCATTACAATGTCCTGTTCATTTCCGCAATGGCGGGTGTGAAGATAACTGGACTCCTGACTCAAAATATCACATGCTTCCGACAGTAAGGAAAAATCAAACCGTAAAAAATTGCTGGCATCAAAGTAATCTTTACGCAAACATCAAGCAAAACCCAAAAACTGAGCAAAACAAATTAAAGGAGGGTCCCAAATTTTTTTTTGAATTTTGGGAAAATTGTTGCAGCTGCAACAAGGTTGAAACACACAATGAAAATATCATAAATCTACCCTACTCAGATTATGAAGAAGAACAAGAAGAAGGTGCAGACCTAGTTCTGCAAATTGTACCAGTGTCTGAAGCACCACCATCCCCCACACCACATGAGAAAGAGGAACCAATAGAGAAGGCTTCCTCCAACAAGCCAAAAACTCAAAAGATCAATAAATTGCTGAGGCAAATTTATGAGATGGATATTTTGGAAAGAGAAATAAAGAAAAATAATGAAGTATTGACCAGTAGGAACAAGCTACTACATAAGTATTACCTAGAGTAGAGAGAAAGATATATTTTCCTTAAAAAGGCTGAATACAAGGTACCTAAAGGACAATACTAGATTATACAAGATAGGTAGGCTCCAAAGGCTGTAGTTGAAGGAGGCTAGGGAAAACCCTAGCAGCAACCCCACCTTGGAAACCCTAGATGAAGTAGCAGTTAGTCTCCAGCCTCCTAAAACTAGCCAGGGTGCTATTAACACTCCTAGCACAAAGCCTGCAGAAGAAGAAAGTTGAGCCAACAGGCCTAAAAATACATTTTTGAGAAAAACCTAATAATTTTTGCAAAACAGGGCTTTCGGTGGCTTAGGCGAATGTTGGGGCAGTTCATTAGCCACCGAAAGCGCCACTTTCGGCAACTAACAATTTCGATAGACTAGCTTCTTAACCAACGAAAGCGGACAGAGGCTCAAAAGCAAATTTTGGCAGACAGGACTGGTTTTGGGCAACTATAGAGGGCTTAGGGACATAGTCTGAAGATGAAGGGCGCAGAGGAAAGCATCAGAAAAGGGTCTGTTTCAGTTCTACTATGACATAACAGTGCAAAAGGCCACCAACAACTAGTTGTCAAGAGAAATCAGTGGCTTAACCAGCAGACGGTTAGTAGCAGTAATTATCAGCAGTTACCTCAGTTGTCTAAAGGTTCATTAAGTGAACTAATTCTTCAGTTAGTTAGACAAGTAGTTAATTAGGGTTTCTTAACCTAATTTGCAGAAAATGTTCGACTTCAGGGATTTATAGACCTATACTATTGTCAGCTTCCCATTTTGCTTATGATTGAATAAAAGCTCTTTTGGTTATAATTTGTTCAGCCTCCATCTCTGTCTTTATTGTACTTGTGCGTGAATGTGTATTTAGGTTAAATTCAAGTTCATTAATAACTAATAGCTATCATCCTATTGGGATGTTAATGTGATTTGAATTATAAGTACCATCCTTATCATGATTTAGCCATTTATATGCATCTGTTTTGCGTGTAAATCTGCTAGCCTAATGAGTTCTCCATCCCTGCACCTTATTGTCAACTTCTGAACATTTGTGACTAAAAGCCTTGTAACTAAGTGAGATTTATGCATGTCTTGAGAGTGGAAGGTCATATAGGTCACCTGAATTGATCCATATTAGAAAACCCTAAAAACATTGTAAGTTACCAGTCATCCTCGAGCTACAACCTAGAGGAGTTTTCTGGAGTGATAACTAATTGGCGTTGTTGCCGGGGAGAGAAGACTGAAGCTCAGCTTCCTTGGGAGATGACATAGATCCCTGCTTTGATGATAGACAAAGATTGGACATTATTCTGGTTGTAATCATCTATCTGGCGACTCCATTGCAATAAGGTGGCTTCAAGAAGAACAAGTACCAGAGTAAACCCTCAGGGGCCACCATCAACACCTGTTTCAGATCCAGAAGAAATTTTGAGGAGAGATAGGGATTCACTAAGGCAGACCAACAGTGCTGCAAAGGAGGTCACACCAGGATTTTAAGAAACATTTCCGCTATTATTTCTTATGCTAAAACACTTAATTCTCAGGAATTTATAAATATATCAAAAAATTCTAGGGTTTGGGCATCTTCAAGTACTGTTGCTTGTGAAGATCCAATCCCTAGTGACTCCACTGGGATAAGTATACCACCACCATCTTCTCAGCAAATACCTTCATCAGTGTTTCCTTCCTCAACCCTTTCCATACCCATTTCCAATATGGCTTCCCCTCAATTGACCAAAATGGAAAGGATCCTGGTAGCTAGGTATGCCCCCCAAAATTTGCCAAATCCCCTCTCGGCCATGCCCACTGAGGATTACCTCAAGTACATGCCTTAGTTCACAGGAGAAGGATATTTCAAAGCTAAAGAACATCTAGAGGCATTTTATAGCTATGCTGAGAACATTAACATAGAGCAAGAGATGTATGGACTAGGGTTTTTGTGTAAAGCCTAGATGGTCAGGCTAGGAAGTGGTTTAAAGAACTGCCTACTAAATCAGTGGTAGGCATTGAGGCCCTAGATGACATCTTTCTAAAACATTGGGGAGAGAGGAGAGACCACCTCTATTATATCACATAGTTCAGCAACTTGAAGAGAGAGAATGGGGAGTCTGTCTCAGATTTCACCAAGAGGTTCAATAACATGTATAGCAAGATCCCCACTAAAATCAAGCCCACTGATACCTCAGCTAGGATAACTTATGCAAATGCCTTTGACTCTGATTTCTACCTCCTTCTCATAGAAAGGAGGTCTGCCTCCTTATCACTCATACAGGATGTTTCCCTAGAGGTAGAATCAAACATTGTGGCATCTTAGAGGGTTAAAGGAAAGATAGACAAGAAGAAGCAGCTAGCAGATCCTATTGGGGCTTCTTCATCAGAGAACAAGATTGAAAAAATAACCAAACTGTTAGATAACTTGACTGCTGAAATGTCTAAGATGAAGGACCAAGGGCAGATACCTGTGAGGGGTAAAGGGCCAAGTCACTTTTCTCCCCAAAACCCTAATTTTGTCCCTTATAGAAGAGGAAACCCCCCAGTTCAGATTCTTAGAAGGGAAAGGAATCAAGGGGAAGATCCGAGAATAAGAGCTCCATTTCAGATTGTTGTATTAGAAGAAGAGCCTGAATTCATTGAAGAAGAAGGAGAAGTTGAACACAACATCCACTGCATGGAGGATGAGGTGGAATATTCTTTTCTAACATAGGAAAAATATGAGGAAGCCCTAATTGATGAGCATATCACTGAAGGAGCTGTATATCAGGAAGATGGTCAAGGAGGGTACAATCTAAGATCTAGGCTGGTTACTCCTCCCAAGAAGAATGATGTGCCTGTCAAACAGCCTGCTGCACCAACTAAAAAGATTACTGTTTTACCAAAGAAAGTGGCTATCATTTCCAAATCACTGCAGAAACCAACACCTTCATCCATTCCTGACCATGTCCAACTCAAAAATCCAGTGCATGAGGTAAGGTTTCCAGATAGGCTGCATTATTCTTTCAACCTTGAGTCAGAAATTCAAAAATTGAAGATCCCTTTCCCATTAATTGAGCTAATGAAAAATGATGCATTCAAGTCTTCCATTCTGAATTCCCTTCAGCCAAAGGTGCATATTGATACTGACCTTGTTGACCTACAAGATGAAAAACCTGTGGTAACCCTAGGCCCCATTATTGAATACCTAAAAGACTCATGCCCACCTTTCTATATATCCTTGAATATCCATGATAAAATCGTCCATAACTGTCTACTAGATTCAGGAGCTTCTCATAACCTAATTCCAAAGGATCTGATGGATCAACTTGGTCTCAACATCATGAATACCTACTGTCACATACCCCAATTTTGTAAAATAATGTTATTTGTTTTAAATTGATTCCTAAGACATTATGTTAAATTTAATGCTAAGTTGAAACTGATGACTCAACAGAGTCAAAAGATGTGGAATGTAATTCGGAATATTTTATTTTTAATAAATAAAAAGTGGAGACAACAGCTTGGGAGAGTTGTTAATAAGAGTGTTATTGGTCAAACTGGTGGAGGGAACTAGGTGGAGAGCAAAAGACAAGTGGTAGCATCCTCAAACACTTCCTATGTTGTAGGTGGAAACTTCCCTACATTTGGGGTCATGATTCCCCAAGAAAGTGGGATTAGAGCAGGTGGCTCAATTGATGACAACTAACCCAAAAAGACCTAAGCAATATTATAAAAATGCCCAATGTAGAGAGTTGAGGCTGCTCAGATATTTTCCAGGAGAAGAATCATTCAGGGAGAATGCACTTCAAGGAATTCATTGGGAAAAGGGAAACTGTAAGGAAGGCGTTTTGAAGGAAAAACTGCAGGAACTTGTTCTAATACAGCTTCTTAGCTGAGAGATTTGACTGACGAGTTCAGGATTGGTATTGAGTCTCAGGACTAGTACTTGGTTATTTTCTTCACCTAGTTCCAACCAGGGAGACTAGAGCAGGCTCGGGGGTTCCGAGGAGTCGTTGTTTGAGCGCTCTCCAGGAGTTGGTAGGGAGGAACGGCCTCCCATTACTGTTGTCGACCAGCTTTAAGAACAGGCTCTACTATTTATTAATTTCTGTGTTAATATCTGTGTGTGTTTGAATGATGCATTTTCAGGTTATGATGTAGACTTAGAGGATAGAATATCTTAGTTTGTTTAATAATGAAATTATTCTTGATGAAAAATAAATCCTACTTGTGTTTTTCCCCATCTGGAGTAATCAAGATCGTACTCTAGCACAGGTGGTGTATTTAAATGAAGAAAGTATGATGTAAATATAAAATAAGATGTTAGCTTGATTATGAGAATGTTTTCTTTTATTTGTTATCAGAAGAAATATTATTCTATACATGGAGTAGTGTTAGACCTAGACTGTGAATGTCAGATTATTAGAAAAGGAAGGAAAGCTATATCATCATACTAACAGTAGTATGTTTTAGTAGATGAAACAGTTCTCTGTACAACATTCATTTCCGTAATCTCTATATCTATTTTGAAACAAAAAGGAAAAGAATATAATAGTTAAAATGTATAGTGTTAGGTTAAATAAAAATGCCTTTCAGCTCTACAGTTCTTTTCTTTTCCTATTGTAGAATAAATAGCTACTGTAATGTTAGCAACCAAACTGTGAGTAACGATAGAGAAACCTTGATTTAATTCTAAAGATAAAATCTAGTTGGTTTAAGATTTTATTTATGACTGATAATGCAAATAATTCATTCATCTTATCTAGCTGAACTTAAGCAAGATCTACAGCTACTAACCTGTCTTTTAAGAAAATTAAACAAAACTACTAATTATTTAAAGAAAGGAATACAGTTAATTGTTATTACCTTTATTTAAAAAATTCTAATGTTATAATCTAAATAGGGCAATATAGATACAAGATGAATTCTTTATAAATTGTTTAATATAGAAAGCATAAGAATATAACAATAAAATACTTTCTCATTATACACCTATAAATAGACTAAGTACAAAGATAATGCATATAATTATAGGAACAGTATTTGTTTGTAAGTAAAATAACATTCTTATCTCATTATAATAAATATCAAATAAATATAAATTTTGTACTTTAAAGATGTAACTATCAGTTACATAAGTACAACTCTAAGAACATTAAATTACTTATTTTCTGAAAGTTAACAAATACAAAAAAAATATTTACAACCTTATTAGAACAGAGAGAATTAAGGTAAGTTCATATAAAAACATTATACAGTTATCCTAAATAATTTACAGGGTAAATTTAAATATATTAACTTGCAGGAATGTGAGGACCCTGCAGCAAACAAGTAATCAAAACACACGATATAGCAGCAGAACTCAAAATCACTTTTATATTAATCGCAAGCCACTTCGAGGGGGAAACCTCCTTTGAGCAAGCTCAATACAAAATAACTTCACCGTACCTTCCTTGGCCTCAACACACACTTATATATTAAAAATAGGCGCCAATACCATGGGTCAAAACCATGGGCCAATATAAACTATGGGCGCCAATACTATGGGTCAAAACCATGGGCCAATATAAACTATGGATCAACAAATACTACAGGTGGCTTACAAAGCATATGCGCCTCACCACAACAACACAAACTATGGATCAACAATTACTATGGGACGACTTACAAAGCATATGCCTCCAACAACAATATACTAACATAGTAAAGAGAGGGATTGACATGGGTTCCTAACATCCCCTCCCCATTAGAAAAATCTTTGTCCTCAAAGCTTTAGATGTGGAAATTGTCGCTGTATCTGGAGGAGTGGTTCCCACGTAGCATCCTCGGGCTGCATTCCGTGCCATGGAATTAAGACCTCTGTGATAGAGTGAGAGCGAAGATGACGAGTGCACTTATTGAGGACAGCCTCCGGCTCCAAAAAGATGGATCCTTCATTATCCAGTTCTGGTAAAATAGTTTGGCCTTTGATGTTGGTGCCAAGAACTCTCTTCAGACAAGAGACATGAAATAATGGATGAATGCGGGAAGAAGGCAGAAGTTCCAATTTAGAAGCAACAGACCCAATCTTCTGAAGAATCCTATATGGCCCATAGAACTTTGGAGCGAGCTGATGACGCCCTTTGAGTTTTAGTGAGGATTGCTTGTAAGGCGGGAGACGAAGAAAAACCATATCACCAGCTTCAAAAGTGCGCTCAGAACGGTGCTGATCAGCTTGTTGCTTCATGCGATTTCCTACCATGTGAAGGTTTTCGCGCAAAATGCGAAGGACCGCGTCAACTTCCTGAACTGGAGAACTGCTGGGGTTGTAAGGACGAAGAACTGGCGGTGCCGGAACATAAACTGCGTCATATGGAGTCATTTTAGAGGCAGTGCAGTAAGAGGTATTGTACCACCATTCAGCGAGAGGGAACCACTTTGCCCACTGATGTTGTTGCTCAGAGGAGAAGCAACGAAGATAAGGTTCCAAGAATTTATTGATAATTTCAGTCTGACCATCCATTTGGGGGAGATAACCTGAACACATCTTCAGTTTGGTGCCAGTGTGGTGAAAGAGTTCTGTCCAAAAATGACTGGTGAAAGTAGCATCACGATCCGAGACAATGTAAGAAGGCATTCCATGAAGACGAAAGATCTGGTCCAGGAAAATTTGAGCAACGGAAGAGGCTGTATAGGGATGGCTGAGAGCAAAAAAATGACTATATTTGGAGAGGCGATGAACCACAACCAAAATCACAGTCTTCCCTCCAGAGTTAGGGAGCCCGTCAATGAAATCCATAGAAATATCTCTCCATAGCTGGGGAGGTATGGGAAAGGGCTCGAGCAATCCCGGAAGGGGTGTTGTTTCACCCTTATTGTGCTGGAAGGTATCACATTCAAACACCATCTGTTGAATTGTCCTTTTCATGCCCTGCCAAAAGAAGGTGCGCCATGCCCATTCATACGTTTTGAGAAAACCAGAGTGCTCTACTAACGGAGAAGCATGGAGTTCATAGAAGATAGCTTGTTGAAGAGCTGTGTTCTGGGGAAGCACCAGACGACCCTTGTATCGCAGTGAAGCACCATCCCAAGAGTAATGTGGAACAGCAGCAGGGTTGTCGTCCAAGCGTTGGATGATGTGAGATAATGAAGAGCTATTGACATAACCCTGCTGAACCGATTGCAACCAATTTGGAACAGGCATAGAAATAGCGGAAAGAGAACCTTGGTCATCAAATGTGCGAGAAAGGGCATCCTCCACCAAATTGTCCATACCCTTCTTATAAGTGATCTCATAGTCATAACCCAGGAGTTGGCTAACCCATTTCTGTTGTGTTGGGGAGGATACACGTTGTTCTAGGAAATATTTCAGACTCTGGTGATCAGTCTGGATGCAGAAATGATTCCCTGAGAGGTAGGGTCTGACAAACTTGCGGTAGTAGCCAGTCAACCCCAAAAAACCACGAAGGCTCTTGAGTGTCTTAGGAGGTGTCCAATTGTTCATGGCAGTGAATTTGGCAGGATCCACACCAACCCCTTGTGCTGAGATAATGTGCCCGAGATACTCAACTTCCTTTTTGGCATGGAGATGATGATCAGAGAAAAGTTGCATTACAAGAGCTAGAGGCTGGAGATGTTCAGCCCATGTTTTACTGTAGATGAGGATATCATCAAAAAATACCAGAATGAATTTCCGCAAATAGGGCCTGATGTTGGGAGGAATGCTACTAGGGAGGAGCTGAATACGATGGTCCTCTGGTTGTGAAGGTGTAAGTCCCGCTGGTTCAGCAAAAACACCTGTATAGCGATCCAGAATTTGTTGGAGATCCAAAGGAGTAGTGGGGGCCGCTGATGGTTGCATTTGAAGGGAATGGAGCTGAGCAATGACACCATGGGAACTCTTCTTAAGGATTTTTTCCATGCGATGTGAACTGATGATGCTGAGAGACCCTGGTTGTAAGCCTTTCAATGTGTACTTGTGTCCATCGGGGGAGAAATGCATCCAAAGTTCAGCAAAATCCCATAATATGGGGCCAAGTGTGCGCAACCATTGAGCGCCCAAAACCACATTACATCCGCCTAAGGTCAAGGCAAACATGTCAGAGTGGAGGTTATACTCTCCCATAGAGATATGCACATTACGACACTTCCCTTTGCAAGGTAAGGTGCCCCCATTGGCAACCATGACTTCAAAGCTGGAGCAAGGATGGATAAAACAATCAGCTTGTTTGGCAATCCGAGGGTCAATGAAATTATGAGTGCTGCCAGAATCAATGAGTATTGTAAGAGGAAGCTTCTTGAAGTAACCGCATACCCGCATTGTTTGGGGGGCAGTGACTCCAGCTAAAGCATGGAGGGATATCTCGGGTTGGTCGTCCTGAGATGGAGGGTCAGTAGGCGGCTCCTGAGTGTCAACCGAAGCATCCCTTACATCGGCAACTTCTTCACCAATTTTAGAGGCAGGTGGAGAATCCACATCCAAGAGATAGATCTTTTGTTGAACACACCGATGTCCCTGACTGAATTTCTCATCACAATTATAACAAATCCCTTTTTCTCTGCGTGCCTGCATCTCTGTTTCAGACAATTGCTTGATTGGAGGTGAGCGAGGAGCTGGCGGAATGGGAGGTCGTTGAGACCCCATATTTCGGAAGGGAACAAAAGAGGATTTGGAGCGCTGTTGGGCTGCCATCTTGTCTTCTGCCAACTTAGCCAACCCCAGGGTTTCCATCATTGTGTTGGGACTGAACATTTTGACCTCAGAGTGAATTGCGTCCTTTAGACCACTGATAAAACAACTTCGGTAGAAGTCATCAGGTAATCCTTCAGTGTGATTAGCTAGTTTCTCAAATTCAATTTGATACTCTTTCACAGTGCCAGTTTGGCGAATTTTAGTGAAAGCTCCTGTGAAGTCATCAAAAGCACTTGGACCAAATCGGTGCAAAAGGAGCTGGCAAAAAGCAGGCCATTTTGGCTCTTCATGAACCTTGATGTACCAACGATACCATTGAAGAGCTTCCTGTTCCAAATGAAAGGAGGCAAGTGGAACTTGGTGGACATCAAAAGTATTATGAAGGCTGAAATACTGTTCTGCACGATAGATCCATCCAGTCGGATCAGTACCATTGAAGCGCGGAAAATCTAGCTTCGGACTGCGAAAATTGCTGGAAGAAGAGAACCCATTGGTTGATGAAGACTCGAACTGTCATCTGGTGTTCATAGCTGAATGCCCAAGATGGAGACCGAGAAATTTGTCATCCAGTTCCTGGAGTTTGGCTTGGATGGCTGCAAGTGCTTCCTCCATGATTTTTGCTCCTGTGCGGGTGACAACCATAAGCAGGAGATTTTTCAAGAAGGGATCTGCAACGGTGCGGAAGTGATCGGCAACAGGTGGATCTGCAACGGCGCGGAACTGACCGACAACAGTTCTGGACAGCGAAAATCTGCAATTGTGCAACTGAAAATAGATATGGACCCCAGGTATGTGCGGCTTCCTATCGGTTCAAGGGATTCACTCGGCCACTAATGCTATCTGACGGCTTGCGTATTGGGGCAGTACCCCTCACTCCACAGCTCAGGTAAAACTGATAACCGCTTGGCCACAAACAACAGCTCTTGGTTTACCTCACGGGTGGGAACTAGTCAATCAGGTAGGGGTCGTTGCCCTTTTCACTAGCAGGTCCTCTCAATGGGCCAGCTACTTCGGGGTTCCTGTGGTACTCTTCACAAATAGTTTTAGGGTTTATGCCCAAGTACTTCCCATAGTTAAGCGGAGAGGGATTATTCCCAGATCCGAACCTGCAACAAAAAAAAAATTGGGCAGAAATTCCACCCAATGTTCAAAAACCGGATCTATATTGCTTAGAATCGCTATTACAGCATGTTTTCGGAACTGGAACAACCACTCTGCTTCTACCCTTGAGATTGGAATAGAAATCTGGGCACTCGGTCAGAAGATTTTCGCGCCGCAATTTCCGCGGCCGTCACCGAAATTCTGAAAAATTGCGGATTTTAAATCCGCGATATCTCCACTTTTAGAACTCCAAATGAGATGATTTTTTTTTGAAACTACGTATTTTTGAAAGAGGAATTCAGATATGCAATCTGTTTCTTCTGATTTTGTGCAGAAAGTTTCAGAAATTGATCTGAAATTCATCGCCCAAAAAAAAAAAATTCCCACATGTGCCAAGGAAAGTGCTCTGATACCAGATGTGACGACCCTGCAGCAAACAAGTAATCAAAACACACAATATAGAAGCAGAATTCAAAATCACTTTTATATTAATCGCAAGCCACTTCGAGGGGGAAACCTCCTTTGAGCAAGCTCAATACAAAATAACTTCACTGTACCTTCCTTGGCCTCAACACACACTTATATATTAAAAATAGGCACCAATACCATGGGTCAAAACCATGGGCCAATATAAACTATGGGCGCCAATACTATGGGTCAAAACCATGGGCCAATATAAATTATGGATCAACAAATACTACAGGCGGCTTACAAAGCATATGCGCCTCACCACAATAACACAATCTATGGATCAACAATTACTATGGGACGACTTACAAAGCATATGCGTCCAACAACAATATACTAACATAGTAAAGAGAGGGATTGACATGGGTTCCTAACAAGGAATTAAATTAACAAAACATAGACATGCTCGATTCACCGAGATTAATAACCATTTATACAATATAAGTAATAACAAAATAAATTATAGTATTATATTGTAAACAAAAAAATAATTCAAAAAGAGACAGTAAATACATCTTTACTTCACGGAGTTAGGGTAAAAACCCTACTGTATCAAAATCACAACAGAGGTATCAAACGAAAGAGTTTAAGCTCCTTCTAATGCCTCTCGGCTTCTAAAATTTAATAGAGTAAGGCTTTACCGGCCTTCCCTCATCCATACATTTTATACACAAAATCTAGAAGCAAAATCAAAATTTACAGGTCACGGCCTAAGTCGGAAGCCCCGCATAAAGCAAGGGTTTTTCATTAACAAAAAAAACAGCGAACCAAGTTAACCCAGGTAAACCAAAACCACGAGTGTTTTGCAGGTCATGACGACCAACCATCAAGTGTCCCATAAGGAACTGAACAAGGACGAACTGCCATGGGATATTCAAGGCTTACCCGTGAGCAAGCAGTTGTCCCAGCCTTGCACCAACCACGCAGAAGGTCAAGCTGTCACCTGTGTATCAACACCCACGATATTGTTAGTATCTTGCATTTATTTAAGCAAATATGTAATGAAACAGAAGCGTAAAGAGTTAAAGATACCATTAATAATGCTTACCTAAAACTTCACTGAAACGTAACCACCCACAAGCAGTAGTGCAGCTACCAACACGACGAGGAACAAAACCTTCATCTGCCACAGGAAAAATGGAGATTACTAACGCAGCAATGACCAGCGATGGCCAGGAGATGAAACGACGAGCCAAGCAAGTATATATGCTTGGGCCGTAACTGTGTCTCAACCAAAATTCCACCTTGCTGCGAAACCCTAAGACCCAACAACTCTTGAGATGCAAGACCACGGCTCTCACTACTGGGCCATGGGTGAATAAAACTTTTACAGTCTGAAGATTACTGAAAGGAGCAAGCAGTGAAGGATAAACCCTTGAGGAAAAAAAACCAACCTAGTTCCAACAGCAATCAATTTGTTTACAGCTCTTCTCTATCGAGCGTTCAGGGCAAGCCCACAATGTGCAGGAGACAAAGAAACAAGCTGGGAGACTGCCAACGACGAATTGTAGAGTGACAGTGCAGTCAAAAACTCAGTAGCAGAGCGACCGGAGGCCGAAAACAATGGAGGGAATAACAAGTTAAGGTTCGTGAGTGCCTTTTTAACTTCATAACACTTAGTTGTGAAGAGTACACGTACTCAATCGAAATTATTTGCATGCAGTGGGTAAAACTATATAGTCCTGGCGTGCAATCAACGGAAGGATTATAATTCCAATCATATGGTGATTCGGAGGTTCCACCATGATCTTGCTCCCAAAGTCAACCTAGCATGCACGTTATATGGTAAACAAAAGAAACATTAATATAAAAGTTAAGCCATAAAACTTATCAAGGGCGTGGTCGATACTACGACCCATCATTTATACAAACATGATATTCATTCATTCAAACAACTATAACCCTATCCAAGGTTATGCCATTTAATATTTTATAAAATAAATTCATAAAAAATTATTTATGATAAATACTCTTCTTACAAGCAAGTATTCGTTCAACCAAACGATTGCAACTTAGTAAGGGTTATGTCCCTTATTATTTAACATAAGAAATTCTTAGCATCTATGTAAGATAAAATACCCTTATTGCTAGATTTATTCTAGTTACACATTTGAGTATTTATTATAAACTACTAAGTTTGCAAATGAAAAGGTTAAGCCTTCTAGTATTTATCAGGCTTGTCAATAGGCAACTTTTAAATTAATTAATAACAATAACTAGACAAAATCTTCCAAGTAAGTTAAGTATAAAAGAACTTAGTTCATCGACACTAACTTAATCCTTTTAGAGAGCAGTATGTAATAATGATATAATTCCTTTAAACTTCAAAGCTTTGGAAGTTGGAATATTGGTACAAAAACTCATTTATCAATGTGCATTACTTTCATATCACAAGGAGTAACCAAAATTTGACATGACATAATTGGTTTATGTTCACAATTTAAGATAGACCCTTAACGTAAAAACCTCGCCATCTTTAACCTGTGTGTAAGGATAATTTTAAGGCGTTTACAAATGATGACTTTTGTAAACATTGATAAACATCGAAGGGGTTAGTTTGCAATGAAAACTATAAATTACAATCTAGAGAGAGAAAGCAACTGTCACCAATATCATTAGGACAAAATCTCGTTTCTATGGCATCTTTAAAAAGAATAACGATCTAATGGTTTTTCCTCATAAAAGCATTTGAAATTGAACATCATTTACATTATTTTACTGAGCTATTTTTTTTGCATCGAACATATATCTGTATGCTTTATGAATATTGACAAACAACACTGGATCTTTCTTACCTGTAAATCTATAAGAGCATGTAAACTTTCTACGTTAGCTCAAAAGCTAAGTAAGCCCCAAAATACCAAGACAGTTCCACCTTGTGGTCGCAAAGAAAAATAAGTCATTAAACTGAAGAATAATTATTCTATAAGGTAAACATAATCAAGTAGATGATTCAGATTATGAAATCATTAACATATAACTAATTAAAACAATTAGCTGACTGCATTATTGAATATTATCTGTATTTTCAAAATTTTAAATTTTTCGGAAATTTTGGGATTTTGACACCTACCATGATTTATTCTCTTTTTACTCCAGAAAGGTCAAGTGCTTGGGCCTCATCAAAGACCTTGTTGTGAACCTAAATCAGCTACCTTTGAAAAGCATCATGATGGGCATTGTAGTGGCTGATATCTATCCAAAATTTGGTCTCTTGCTGTCTCGATCATGGAGCAAAAGACTAGGTGGCACCCTTCAGATGGATCTTACATATACCACCATCCCCATGTTTGGAGGGGAGACCAAGAGGCTGTACTGGGAAAATAAACTAGCCTATATCATAAGAAAGGAAATTAATTCAGTGAATCACCACATTTATGCAGTAGACACTGATTTTGGGTCATGCATTCTGCAAATAGATGATTCTCAACAAACATTAGTCCAACTCACTAAGCCCACTTGTCAGCAGCCCGAAGAAGTGACCACAGCAGTCTGGAACATGTATTTTGATGGGGCTAGCACTCAAAGCTCAGCAGGTGTAAGTGTAGTATTAATCTCCCCATCCAAGGAAAACATTCATCTGTATTACAAGCTTGATTTTAAAACCACTAACAATATAGCAGAATATGAAGCCTTGCTGCTAGGAGTTAAAGCTGCCAAGGAGATGGGGATCATGTGCATAAGGATTTTTGGAGATGCATACCTCATTATACAGCAGGTCAAGAACACTTTTCAGACAAAAAATGTCAGACTAAAGGCCTACAAGGACAAGGTATGGAAAATCAGAGACTCCTTTATGTTTTTTGAACTGTCATATATACCTAGGGCTTTGAATCATCTAGATGATTCCCTAGTTGTCTCTGCAAGTCTGTTTGTTCCTCCTTTGCCTCCTAAGGTCAGCTATGATGTTTAGGTTAAGTATAGACCTCTCCTGCCAGATAATGTCAAATTTTGGAAGGTGTTTGAGAATGATGACGAGCTTAGTAAATTCCTTCAGCTAGTAGATGAATTCTCTGATATACATATAGACCGGGAAAACCTAAACATGGAGGAATCCAAGCAGCTTAAGCTGAAAGATAAGGTGGCTGATCAAAACTTTGTCCAATTACCTAACAACTATATACCTTGGGGTCTAGTACCTCTGGAAGAGCTATTTGATCACAATGAAATCCCTTTCAAGCCTGCCAAAAAGAAGCTAGACCCTGCTATCCAAGAGAAAAACATAGGTAGCCAAAGCCATCCAAAAATGATAAATCTGTCCACTGAGTTGACTGCTGATTAGAGGTCAGAGTTTAGCAGCCCAATAAAAGAGTTTGTTGATGTATTTTCTTGGGAGTACAGTGACCTGAAAACCTATGACACCAATATCATCCAACATAGGATTCCTTTGGAGAAGGACACCATCCATTTCCAGCAGAAGCTGAGATCCATCAGTCCTCTCCTATTAGCAGTAATTGAAAAAGAAACCCATAAGTTCCTCAAAGCCAAGATCATAATCCCTCTTAGGTATTCCAAGTGATTGCAAACCTAGTAGTGGTAAGAAAGAAGAATGGGGTAATCAGGTTGTGTATGGATTTTAGAAACCTGAACAAATGTTCCAAGAAAGACAACTATCCACTGCCCAAGATGGAACACCTATTGCAAAAAGTCTCAGGGGTTAGTGTCATGTCATTCCTGGATGGCTTCTCTAGATACAACCAAGTTGTTGTGCACCTTGATGACCAAGAGAAGACTGCCTTTACTACCCCCTGGGGAACTTTCATGTATGATAAAATGCCATTTGGGCTAATGAATGCTGGGGATACTTTTCAAAGAGCCATGGGCCTAGATTTTGTTGGGTTAAAAGATAAATTTGTGCTCATATACTTGGATGACCTAATAGTTTACTCTCACAGCCATCATGACCACTTGCAACATTTGAGAAAGGTATTTCTGAAGTGTAGAAGGTATGGGATATCCCTCAATCCTAAGAAGTCCCAGTTTGCACTCAGTGAAGGGAAAATCCTAGGTCACATAGTCTCAGCTGAAGGTGTAAAGATTGATCCGGTAAGGGTGGAATCAATCCATAAGCTATCAATACTGAGATCAAAAAGGGACATTCAGTCCTTTTTAGGTAAGATAAAAAATTTCAGGAGGTTCATCTCTAATTTCTCCAAGTTGTTGAAGGACATAACAGTCATGCTGAAAAAAGATGCAGAAATAAAATGGACTAACCAAGCAAGAAAATCTTTTGAAAACATCGAGAAGGCTATCATGGAGGCCCCAACCCTGATTAGTCATGACTACACTAAGATTTTTTATATCTTCTCTTTTGCATCTTATGATATAGTGGCAGCTATGCTATTACACACAGATAATGAGGGCTTTGATCATCCAATTGCATTCTTCAGCAAAACTTTGAGAGATGCTGAGCTGAAGTATGATCCAATTGAGAAACAGGCTTATGCTCTCATAAAATCCTTGAAGACTTTCAGAATTTACATTCTCCATGCAAAGGTCCTTGCATATGTCCCTTCAGCTGCTGTCAAGGATGTTTTAACTCAGCCTGACATTGATGAGAAGAGAGATAAGTGGATTTCCAAGCTCATTGAGTTTAATATAGAGGTGAAACCCACTAAGCTAGTGAAGGGACCAGGTCTGGCCAAACTCATGGCTAAAGAAAACTGTGAACTAATGTGGATAAACTTCACATGTATCAAATCATCAAAAGTGCAAACTGTGGTAGTAGCAGAAGTAGATCAAGATCAGAATGACATTCCACCAGTAGCTGAAAAACTGTCTTCCTATGAGTGGTACTCAGGTATTATTCAATTTTTGCAGAAATTAGAAGTCCCTCCAGATCTCACTCCTAATCAAGCACGAGCTCTTAAGTTAAAATCTATTAAGTTTTGCATAATTGACAAACTGATGTACTAGAAAGATCAGTCTGGCATTTTGCTAAGGTGTCTAGATAAAGAAGAAGCAGAGCAGGTCATGCATCACTTTCATTCCAGCACATGTGGGGGCCACCACTATTGGAAAACCACACCCCACAAGATCTTAAGGGTAGGATACTATTGGCCAGTCCTTTTTGCTGATTTATGCACTTTTGTAAGGGCCTATGACTAGTGCCCAAGATTTATAGCGAAGCAGCAGCTCAAATCATTTCCCCTCAGGCCTATTGTGGTGAATGGGCCATTCCAACAATGGGGTTTGGATTTCATAGGTGAAATAAATCCATCTTCCAGTGGGAAACATAAATGGATCCTAGTAGCCACTAATTACTTTACCAAATGGATAGAGGTGGTATCCACTAGGAATTCCACTCATCAAGTCATCATGAGATTTTTATATGAGAATATCTTTAGCAGGTTTGGCTGCCCAGTAAGGTTGGTAACTAATAATGCACCAGCCTTTAAAGCTGACGCATTAGTTAAAATGTGTGAGTCAATGGGAATTCAACTGGTGCATTCCACATCCTATTATCCTCAAGGAAATGGCCTAGCTGAGTCATCCAACAAAAGCTTAGTCAATATCATCAGAAAAATCCTGGAGACAAATCAGAAAAGCTAGGATTCAAAGCTTAAGTTTTCTTTATGGGATGATAGGGTAACAGACAAAAGATCTATAGGGACTTCTCCATTCAAGTTAATTTATGGTACTGAGGCCATTTTTCCTATTCAGCTCATTCTGTCAGTGGCAAAATTCTTTCAAGAAGAGGAAGATGAACCAAATGATATGGTGAGGAGGATGATGGAGTTAGTGCAGTTACAAAAAATCAGAGAGCAAGTAATAGGAAAATCAGAAGCCCATCAATAGAGGATAAAGGGCATGTTTGACAAAAGAGAAAAAGTAGACAACTTCTAGGTTGGAGATTGGATCCTCAAGTGGGATGTTGTCAGACATGACAAGGGAAAACATGGAAAATTTGACTCTTTGTGGATTGGCCCTTTTGTGATAGCCTAGGTACATAAGAATAACACCTTCAAATTGCAGAATCTGGAAGGGGAAGAGGTATTTGATGGCCCAGTGAATGGGCGTTTTATGAAACTTTACTTTATCTGAGGCTCTGAGGCCTTATTATTGTAAATTAGTAGATAGTAGGTTGTTTTTGCTTACAGAATAAAATCCATGCCCAATGGAACAATAAAGATAGTGTTAAGTTTTTAGTTTCTTTTAGGGAAAGGCATTTTGGTCTAGGATTCTTGGGACCTCACTGGGAGGTTCCTGTCCCCAAGTAGGAGCCAGATGTTATCTCTCAAAATAATTTTATTTTGATAAGTATGAAGAATTGGATTCATGTAATGAAAGATCTGAGTATGACTGACAAATTGAAAGCCTCTGTTTTTTATATGGTTGAAAATTTTAAAAGTTATAGCTTTCGGTGGCTTAGGCAAGGCTTTTTATAGCTCATTAGCCACCGAAAAGCTATGTTTTGGCGGCTAAACAGTTGAACAAGGGATAAAAGTGAACCACCGAAAGTGGCCCGAGAAAGCATAATTAAAATAACACTTTCGGTGGCTTAGGTGAGACTCCAAAAGACCCATTAGCCATCAAAAAGGGTTGCTTTCGGTAGCTTAGAGACAAGACTAGGAAGGATTTTAACCGCCGAAAGCATACAGCAGGCAACATTGGCAAAGATCCATTCGGTGGCTTAGGCGAAAAATATTAAATTTTCATATGCTAAGCTAGATCATTAGAATTTCATTTCGATTTCATAACAAAAGCATATAAACAGGATCACTGAAAGATAGACAAGCACAACCATACAAAAGGAACAAAAAGATTTATCCTGGGAAAACCCATCAAAATCTTCCTCAATATAGATGCCCCAAAATGTAAAAAATAAAACCAACAAGGAGATCAAATCCTGATCCTCCTCCTTCTCCAGCTATTTCTCTCTCCTCCACTAATGTGCTACACAAGTGAGAGTGTGTGTTCCAAATGAGGAGCACCACACCTCTATTTATATTCATCCGTTCACTTTAATAATTAGATCTGACATGTAGGCCCGAGTTAATCATGTAGGCTCGAGTTACACATGTAGGCTCAAGTAACCACATTGGGGTGCTAATGACCCACCTTTACAATTAGAGGGGACTACCTCATGACTCTTATTAGTTCTTTCGATTAGAAGCATCGGGGTACAAAGTAATACAAGTGGTTCACCTGGTAGGACCATCGGGGACCACAAAAATATACATATAGAATATTCTTCGAAGTTACAATATTTCAACACTCCCCCTTAACGAGAAGGGTATTCTACAGCAACAACAACAACAACAATAGTAGGAGAGAGATAGAGGACATCATCAACATCATCAGGGTAACACATCTATAAATCATTGGAATATTTTCAACATCATGTAGTCTTCATCTTTAATCTTCAGTCTTCAGTAACAACAACACTCTGACTGTTTTGATCAGCAACAACTTCTTCAGCATTTTGACTTTTCGAACAGCATCATCATCATCATCATATTCTAATATTTGGATCAGCAGCATCAGCAACATCATCATCAGCACTTCAACCTTTCGATCAGCATCAACATCTTTAATACTTTGACCTCTTGATCGGCAACATCTTTAGCACTTTGACCTTTTGATCAGCAACAACTTCAGCACTTTGACCTTTCGATTAGCAACAACATCTTCAACACTTTGACCTTTCGATTAGCAGCAACATCTTCAGCACTTTGATCTTTCGATCAGCAGAAACTTCAGCACTTTGATCTTTCAATAGAAAACATCATCATCATCATCATACTCTGATATTTTGATCAGAAACATCATCATCATCACACTCTGATCTTTCGATCAGAAACATCATCATCATCATCATCATCATACTCTGATCTCTCAATCAGGAACATCATCATCATCATACTCTGATCTCTTGATCAGGAACATCATCATCATCAGCAACAATCTCCAAATCACAGTACAAATAAAAAGAAGTATTTGGATCTCTTTTGGACTTAAAGTCCAGGGATGATGCAATCCTACCACATTCTCAACAACTGAAGTTACCGGATCTGTTCTGAACCGAAGCTCAAGGATGATACAATCCTGCCACCTTCTCGATGATTGAAGTTCATCGGATCCGTTCTGAACCAAAGTTCAAGGATGATACAATCTTGCCACCTTCTCAATGACCAAAGTTCACTGGATCCATTCTGAACCAAAGTTCAAGGATGATACAATCCTGCCACCTTCTCGATGACCAAAGTTCATCGGATCCATTCTGAACCGAAGTTCAAGGATGATACAATCTTGCCACCTTCTCGATGACCGAATTTCACCGGATCCATTCTGAACCAAAGTTCAAGGATGATATAATCCTGCCACCTTCTTGATGAGCGAAGTTCACCGGATCCATTCTGAATCGAAGTTCAAGGATGATACAATCCTGCCACCTTCTCGATGACCGAAGTTCACCGGATCTATTATGAACCAAAGTTCAAGGATGATACAATCCTACCACCTTCTCGATGACCGAAGTTCACCAGATCCATTCTGAACCGAAGTTCAAGGATGATACAATCCTGCCACCTTCTCGATAACCAAAGTTCACTGGATCTGTTCTGAATCGAAGTTCAAGGATGATACAATCCTACCACATTCCGGATGACCGAAGTTCACCAGATCTGTTCTGAACCGAAGTTCAAGGATGATACAATCCTGCTACATTCTCGAGGATCGAAGCCACCTGATCTATTATGGACATATGCCTCGGGATGATACAATCCCTCTTCATTCTCGAGGACTGAGGTCACCAGATCACTTTAGAGAAGATGCCCAGGGATGATACAATCCCATTACATTCTCGAGTACCAAGGTCCCTGGATCACTTTAGGGCAGGTGCCCAAGGATGATACAATCCCACTTCATTCTCGAGGACCGAGGTCCCCAGATCACTTTAGGGCAAGTGCCCAGGGATGATACAATCCCACTGCAACATTACTACTCGCCCTTTTGGGGAAGGTCTTTCCGAACCACACCAAGATTGTCTCGAAAGTGTTCGAACTTTAGCCGAGATAGAGGCTTTGTCAGCACATCATCATCTAAACCATCATCATCTACATCTTCAGTATGTGAATACTGAACTATCACCATCTGTATCTCCTGTATTTGAATACTGAAAGCATCATCATCTATATCTTCAGTATAGAAATACTGAAAGCATCATCACCTCTATATTCAGTATAGAAATACGGAGTCACCATCATCTACATCTACAGTATGTAAATACTGAAACATCATCATCTGTATCTTTATCTTGTATGTAGAAATACCGGATTTCTATGTGTTACGACGGAACACAGGGTTCTTTGTTATCACAACTCTCGTTATCACATAGAATCGTTGTAGTATCCATCTTCAGGTCAAGGAGACCTGATATCAACTTCGGAAGCCATATGGCTTCACAACTTAGCAGAGCAATCTGCTATGTATTCTACTTTTTTCGTTCTAAGAGAAACACTAGACTATTTCCTGCTAAACCATGACCTCATAGTAGACCCCTAACATCTACCTGATGTGCTTTTTCTGTCTGAGATACTTCCAGCCCAATCTGCATCTATATAGCCATACAATATGTAGTCATGGTTTCCATCATAGTATAGACCAAAGTCTATAGTCCCTTTCAGATATCTCATCACATGTTTTGTAGCTATTTGGTGAACACGTCTAGGTTGAACTAGATACTGACTCAAGGTGTTCACAACCAAACAAACGTCTAGTCTGGTATTTGTTAGATACATTTAACGACCCAATAATATGTCTGTATTGAGTCACATCCACTAACTATGATGAGTCATCAGCTAACAACTTCAAGTTGGAATCCATGGGTGTGGCCATGGCTTTGTATTCCAACATATCGAATATTTTCAATATCTCTATTGCATACTTTCCCTAGTCGAGAAAGATTCCTTTTGAATTTTTCCATACTTCCAAACCTAGGAAATAATGCATTAACCCAAAGTCTTTCAAAATTCTTCAGTGAGCTTCTTCTTGCATTCTACAATCTGTTTCTCATTCCCTGTCAGGAATATATTATCCACATACAGTAATAGTATGACATGTTCATCTTCTATGACCTTGAAGTAAAGGTTAGGATCGAATTTTGTTAGGAAACTATCTATCCTTCCATACCATGCTCTGGGAGCTTGCTTCAAGCCATAGAGGGCCTTCTTTAACTTGCATGAATGAGTCCATCTATCTTCAACTTCAAATCCTTGTGACTATTCTATGTATACTTCTTCTTCAATCACACCATTCAGAAAAGCTATTTTCACATCCATCTGGTGTAATTCCTACTTCATCATGGATGCAAGTGCCATGATAGCTCTAATCAAAGTATACAGTGCTATTGGAGCAAATGTCTTTTCATAATTAATTCCCTCTTTCTGATAGAAACCTCTAGCCACAAGTCTTTCCTTACTACTATCTGCAACATATTTTTATCTTGCAAATCCATTTGGAAGATACCAAATTCTTGCTTTCTGGTTTGAGTACTATATCGCAAACATCATTCTAGTATTCTTTCATCATAACATCTTCCATGAGTTCGTCTTGTTAGGTCATCAACATATCCTAGTCTTCTACATTCAACCTTGAAGGTTGGAACCCACTTTACTTTTGGTAAAGTCTCGATCCATCAAGAAGTTGTCCATCATGTCATACCATGTCGAACTCAGATATCTTCTGTAGTCACTCCCCCTAAAGTGGGGTATCATCTTCCCTCTTCATTTTGTACAGGTGGTTCTATGCTTGATATATACTTGTCAATAGAGTATGTCATGTCATAGTCTATTCTTTCTGAGGCAAATCATGAACCTTGCTTTGTACACTTGTTATTGTAGATCCATATGGAAGATACTACGTACTTCCCTTTATGTCTCAAAACCATATTGAATACATCATTCCTCATGATCAATTGTTACTCTTTGATCATAGCTTCTTTCATAGCCATGGTGGTCCTCATCCTTCGAGGTGGATCTACCGCTCTCTGAAGCTCTTTCCTTTGTCATGATGTCTCTGACCCTGACAGCTTAAGATTCATGTTTATTGAATTGTCATCACTTGTTCTTCGAAACAAGTCTCATCCTTCTTTTCTTGTAGGCGGTTGTACAGGACCTTTCCTACAATTCAAATGCACCAGTTGCATGGTTAGAACTATTTCATAAAACATATGCATAACGACTAATTCTTATGCATCATGCAAATTTTTAGCCAACACAACATTCATCCACATCTCACTACTATCATTAATGCAACCAGTCTATCATGCATGACACATCAACTAAATATAATCAAATGTATAACAAAACAATATCATGAAATGACAATTGAATACTTATCTTTTATTCGTTTTGTGGGTAGACTCCTTCTTGATCCTTCTACTTCATCATCTTCTTCATTTATGACATCATCATTTCTTATTAAAATGATAAGATGGATAAGAGGTTCTTCAAGAATTGAGTTCTTCATATTCCTCATCGCTTGAGGGATCTTCTTTGAATGGTGAGAGCTTGATCTTCAATTGCTCCCATCTTCTTCTTCTCTTCTTATGAGTCGAGCTTCTTCTTCTTCCCAAATTCAACTGAAAGTAATCACTTCCTTCTGGCACACATTCATCGCATGAATGAATCCCATGATCCTGGGAGGCCATTCAAGGTGGCTATCACCACTTCTGCATTCTTCACTTCTTCTTTTACCTATTTCTTAAGGTCATCTTCTGATGTATGTTCTTTCCTTCAAATAGCTTGGTCAAGGAATCAAACATCTCTTTATTTAGGGAAGACACTTGTGGTACAAGTTGATTTGTGAGTGAATCAACAATGATCTTCTTGGCCTTAACCAAGTTCTTTTGGTATAAGGCTTTGAGCCTCATCTCCCTCTGGAACTGGAACCTCTCTACTCATGTAGGTGTCCGATTCATTTTCTTTAGAGAGATCAAATACTTTCATGCTTGTAATTTTTCAACTTCACCAAGCTTATCATCAAACTGACGAGAACCTCAAATGGAAATAGCAAAAGATTAGATCTTACAGATTTGAGGTGTCCATCCTGGTTCTGGAGCTGACTGATCTAGGGTTTGTCAGAGAAACCCTAATTTTCAAAACTTAGAATATTTCATATATTATTGGATAGAAATATAGATCTATTCAAGCTGAGCTGTCCAATGTACTGCTTTTCTAAAAAATGTGGAGGGAAGCTCCCAAAACAGGAATCCCTAGTTTTCCAATTTCTCCTGTAGAAATTCCTGATACTGTTTCTATGCTATCTCAGAAATTTTTTCTCCTCTGTGTCTGCGACTTTGTAGTGAGGTACTATCGCATGTCCCTATTCCAACACCACAAGTTTCATTAGAATTGGTTTCACCAATTGGGACTTATGATCATTTTCCCAAGGTGACCTGTTACAGGATTGTTCAGAACAGCGAAGTTGTATGAACTGCCACGTGTCACTGTTTCATCTTCTCAGTTGGAAACTCGGACCACAGAAAGTAGAATTCGTTTCATTTCTGGAACATCTTCAGAAATCTAATTTGGACCTGTGTAGCTCAAGATATAGCAATTCTCCCCAGGTGTCCTGTTTAGCGATGAATTCTGGAAGAGGATGGAACCCTAACTTGGAGGGATCATATCTTCCAAAATATAGTGCATATGAGGTGGAATTTTGGATACAGTGTACATCAGGATTTTATCTTTAGCCTCTACTATTTTCCGCTCCTGAAACTTTTCCAATCTTGGGATATAGCGAATGTACCAAAACTTAGCAGTTTTAGTATTTAGGTGTTTTCTAGCTCAGGGTCAAACTAGGGTTTGACTTTCCTGGAGTTTCACCCAACAAAATATCTTGATCCAGGTCTCTAAACTTTGATTTTGATGAGGAGATAAATTTTATGTCGGGCTCACTCAAAAATTCCTCTTCTGTAAGAAGCCCTAATTTCCTGCACCGAAAACTGAAAATGCTCGGAATCAAATTCCGCTTCGATAGAAATATGTGCCCTTCAATGGAGAGTTAGCCTAGCCTTCTTTTGCTGATCGATTGTGGAGAGAGACCCAAAAAAGTAATAATCCCTAGCTTGTATAGCTACATAATGTCTTCTTTTAGGGTGGCTTTGATTCCATGTTAAATTTTCATATGCTAAGCTAGATCATTAGAATTTCATTTCGATTTCATAACAAAAGCATATAAACAGGATCACTAAAAGATAGACAAGCACAACCATACAAAATGAACACAAAGATTTTTCCTGGGAAAACCCTAAAGGGAAAAACCCAACAAAATCTTCCTCAATATAGATGCCCTAAAATGTAAAATATAAAACCAACAAGGAGATCAAAGCATGATCCTCCTCCTTCTCCAGCTATTTCTCTCTCCTCCACTAATGCGCTACATGAGTGAGAGTGTGTGTTCCAAATGAGGAGCGCCACACCTCTATTTATGTTCATCCGTTCACTTTAATAATTAGATCTGACATGTAGGCTTGAGTTAATCATGTAGGCTCAAGTTACACATGTAGGCTCAAGTAACTACACTGGGGTGCTAATGACCCACCTTTACAATTAGAGGGGACTACCTCATGACTCTTATTAGTTCTTCCGATTAGAAGCATCGGGGTACAAATTAATACAAGTGGTTCTCCTGGTAGGGCCATCGGGGACCACAAAAAGATACATATAGAATATTTTTCAAAGTTACAATATTTCAACAGAAAAGACATTAGTTCATTAGCCACCGAAAGGTGATACTTCCGGCAGCTTAGGGAACAATTCGACGCATATTCTAATCACCGAAAGTAGGAAGATAAGCCTAGGGAAAAATTGCTTTCGGTGGTTTAGGCAAAATCTTGGGCATTTCACTAGCCATCGAAAGGACGGGTTTACGACAGCTAAACAAGTTTTTTGGCGAGGCCATTATCTGCCGAAAGTAGGATTTCACCGCAACATTGGTAAAGAGGTTTCGGTGGCTTAGGTGAAAAAGACATTAGTTCATTAGCCATTGAAAGCCATCTTTTCGGTGGCTAGTTGACAAAATCCTGGAGGCTATTAACCATCGAAAAGGAAAAATGAGGAAACAGTTAGAAAGTAGTCAAATCCAACCTTGTCGACAAGATGAGCAATTAGTGGAGGGCGTGACAAACCATCGAAAATACTTGGGCCTTCATAACCACTTGTGCAAATGAGTTAAAAAGGTCGTTAGGAAACTGGCAAAGGATTGATACAACTGGAAACCCTTAGTCCCCTTCCACCTATCCAAAAGAACAACAAAATCCCACCGAATACACCAGCTGATGTATGATGTGATTTCTTGGGAAAGAAGATCGAGAGGATCAGAAGCTGCCATCATTTCCTGATCTCAGCACCCATCATGACAGAACAAACCCTCATAATCAGTTCCCAAAGACTCCATCAAATTTCATCTTCGAGCTCATCATTCTTCTCCACTAGAAAATCTATCTTTGAAGGAGCAGCCTGCTAGCACATTGTATATAGAATTGAGAATTGTTTTGCAGGTACCCAGGAGAGGCACTCATCAAGATGAAGAAGGGGGGACCTGCTCTCAGGAAGGAGCTAGGTGATATCAGTTATCTGGAAGCACATCTAGAGGTTTGCAAACTCTTCCAAGAGGTTGGATGATACAAGTTCTGTGAAAAGATACAAGTTCAAAAGCAGTCATAGGCAAAGAGGAGTTTCACATAGATGAAAGCCTAAACACTGAGGTGAGAGAACTCCCTAGCACAAGAGAAAAATGGTTCAAGACCACTATACCAAAATATGTAGAATTCAGGTCTTACCTAAAGCCCGAGCATAGAGGAATGGTGTGGAAGAAGAGTGTGCCCTCATCATGGCTGGAAGAGAAGTGGCAACAACTTTTGAAGGCCATTGTGGTATACCTAACCTGTGAAGGAAGATATAATAGAGCCATAATCTACCATTTCAAGTTGATGAATCACTTTATAGGTAAAATCCCTCTCAATTTTCCTTTTTACTTACACAGAAGTCTGGGAAAGATGGCACACTGTAACATCCTCGACCCTCCAACCGGTGAAGAGGACACTACTATACATCAAATCATCCGGGAATCTAGCCCCATGAACATGAATATACATGCATATAGTGCTAAAGCATGATACTTAAAAACATAAAACATTTTACGAAGCATAATCACTCATATACACAACGGAAGCAAAACATATCAATCCACATTCATGCATATATAGATCAACATTTAACACGTATATCATCATTCATCAATGGTAAATATATAATTGTAGACACAAGTTAGGCAAGAGTACTTATCTTATAGAGAACTTGTTCTGCAACCAGCTATGTCGTTGCAACGTTCCACCCAACCATAGGCATGCGTGCTCTTTAATCTCTTAATAGCAACGGTGCCACCCCCGAGCCGGGCATGATTCCCCAAGGAATAAGGAACTAACAGGATTACACATAGCCAAGGATAACAACACCCCAAGGGTACACAATTCAGCCAAGCCAACACATTTGGTTTTATCAGGTGAACAACGGATCAGCCAAGCCAACAAAGTTGGGTTTATCAAACCATCTAGGAGCTGGGAAAGGCTAATGCTAAGCTGGTGCACTGACACCCAAACCAGACTAGATTCTAGAACACCCACACACACCCAACACAAGGAAATCAATCCTTTCTCTACAACGCAGTCCCTCAGACCCTGATCTCCCTTCCAGTGCTATTCAGGGGTTTTGGAGAAGAAAACCAGCTCAGTGGCTCTATCTGTGTGGTTCTCAACCACCAAGTTTATCAAGCATCTTAGGCCCTCACTCCCCACTCCAAGGAAATCCGTGGACAAAACCGCTGCATGCAAGTAGCCAAACAACTAGACAATCTTTACAGGGAAAACATAGCCAATTAGTCATGGACAAACAACAGTCCGCAACAATATGAACCCTCAACACCGATCCTTAATGCAATCACTGGAGTAACTGCACAGACTGGAAAATGGAAAGAGAACAAAACTCCCAAACTGTGCAGGATGGAAAAAGACATAGCTAAACAAAATGTGGAAGAAAATTATGGGTATACCCACCAATAGAGTAGCAGTCTTTAGCTTGTGATTCAATGATGGAAAATGCTAGAACATTATGCAGCCTGGCAATGGTGGAAAAAGACATAGAATCTGCATGAACAAAGGAAAGAAATCGATCTGCAAGCCTTCAAATTCATGAGGAAGAAAGGAACTGAACCCCACACAATGGAATGTGGAACCCTTTATCTCAGCCCACGTGAGAGGAGAATGAACAGACTCTCAATCCTCCCCCCCTAGTGGGAAGACCATCCGCCACAACAAAGGCATGTCGTGGAGAGTGAGAGCAAGCGTGGGCGTAGTGGTGGTTTTTGTGCCAGCCCGTCGCTGTCCCCCCCACTAACGACATAACACTAAGGTGGTTTGAGGAGACAAAGAGAGTGGTGACACATGGCTTTCCCCCATGACTCAATGTTCAACATTCTCCTTCCTTACCCTTTGGAATCATGCCCCTTCTCAATTTAGTTTCCACAAACATAGCTAGTTGGGGTTATTTAATTAAAATGCGTGTTACATGATGCTACCATTAAATATATGCCGTATGTCCCGATATTCCATCGGTGACCATTCCCAAAACATAAACACAACATAACCAAATCGATGGTGGGGCCTTGGCCTTTAGCTCCGCACCAAGATTATTTACAATATGTGTATCATGTATCTTTAATGCAAGTGGGGTTAAAACTGGGGTATTACATTCCCCTCCCCCTTCAATAGCACTATCCTCAGTGCTTTACAAAATTTGAACAAAATGCTACACTAGTACTGCCTCAGTGTTCCGTAGGCTTGAACAAAAATGAATGCGCCAATCGCATGGCATCCTACAGCTCCCACGTAGCTTCTTCGGGTCCATAATGCTCCCATTGCACCTTTACTTGCCCTATGGCTTGATTCCAGAGCATTGTGACCTTCCTGTCGAGCATGCACATTGGCTCGATTTGGAACTCTCCCTTGGGTTTCACCTGGATCACATCCCAATTTATCACATGGTTAGGATCATGTACATATTTCTTAAACAAAGAAACATGAAAAACATTATGAGCTCTAGTACTAGCAAGAAATGCAAGTCTATATGCAACAGGCCCTATTCTTTCAAGCACTTCAAACAGCCCACAATATCTAGGTGACAGCTCGACACAACTTCCAAGCTTCAAGGAACTCTTCTTTTCTTTCACTTTGAGGTAAACATGATCCCCAACACTGAACTCTCTATTCATCCTATGCTTATCTGCATAGCTTTTCTGTCTGTCCTGTGCTGCTTTCAGATTCTTCCTGATCTTTACAACCCCTTGCTCCATTTCCTTCAACAATTTTGGTCCAAGCACAACTCTGTTCACCGAGCTGTCCCAAGTCACTGGTGTCCTGCACTATCTTCCATACAAAGCTTCATACGGATTCATCCCCAAGGATTCCTGTTGTCCATTGTTGTAAGCAAACTCTACCAAGTGTAAGTAATCTTCCCACTTGGTTGGTTTGTCCATCACATACATGCGAAGCATATCTTCAAGCACCTGATTAACACTTCCTGTCTGCCCATCCGTCTGAGGATGGTATGCAGTACTGAAGTTTAACTTTGTACCCAAATCTGCAAACAACCCCTTCCAAAAATTGGAAGTGAACTTAACATCTCTGTCAGAAATTATTGCCTTCGGCAATCCATGCAATTCGAAAATCTCCTTCATGAAAATCTTTGCAATGTCATCAGTCTTGTGCATAGAATTCACTGGTATAAAATGTACTTCTTTTGTCAACTTGTCTACCACAACCATGATGGAATCATGTTGTCTCCAAGTCATCGGCAATCCTGTAAAAAAATCCATGGAAATAACTTCCCATTTTCATTCCAGAACTGGCAAAGGCTGCAACAATCCTGCTGGGTGTTGATGCTCAACCTTTACCTGTTGAAATTTCATGCACCTTGAAATGTATTCAGCCATGTCTTTTTTCATACATGGCCAAAAGTATTGCTTTCTAGCTGTAGCAATTGTCTTATGATATCCTGGGTGATCAGAGTACAGAGCTTGATGAATTTTATCCATAACAACTCTCCTCAAATCTGCTACATTCGGAATATAAATTCTGCCTTTGGAAGTGAGAAGTCCATCTCCTTCCAATTTATATCCCTCATACTTCTTCTCAAGACTTTGCTGCTGCAATTTGTCTTTTACCTGCTCATACAATTCATCTCCAACAACATGATTACCAATCTACTGCCTCAAGTCAGATTGGAAAATACTAAGAGATGCCACATGCATTTCTTGTACCTTCCTGCTGAGTGCATCAGGTACCTTGTTTTCTTTTCCTTATATGTGCTTGATTTCGAAATTGAACTCACATAAAAATTCCAGCCATCTTTCTTGCCTAGCATTCAGAGTAGGCTGATCAAACAAATACTTCAGTCCACAATGATCTGTTCTGAGCTCAAATCTTCTACCCATCAAGTAATGTCTCCACATCTTGAGAGCATGTACTATGGCTGCAAGCTCGAGATCATGAGTGGCATAGTTCTTCTCATGCTCCTTTATCTTTCTTGACTCATAACATACCACGTGGTTATCTTGCATAAGGACTCCTCCAAGCCCTTGTCCACATGCATCGGTACATACCACAAAATCTTTCTCTGGGTCTGCAACTTTCAATACCGGTGCACTGGTGAGAAGATTCTTCAACCGCTGGAAGCTTTCTTCACACTTTGAAGTCCATTCGAACTTTACCCCCTCCTTTTACAAAGAAGTGATGGCATGTACAACTTTGGAAAATCCTTCAATGAATCTCCTGTAGTATCCTGCAAGTCCCATAAAAGATCTTACATCCGTCACATTTCTTGGAGTAGGGCAATTCATAATGGCTTTGATCTTCTCAAGGTCTACTGATATACCCTCTTTTGAGATAATGTGACCCAAATACTGAATTCTATCCCTGTAGAAGCCACACTTGCTTAGTTTTTCATACAATTGATGTTCCTTGAGCACTTCAAGTGTCAATCTTAAATGCTCCTCGTGCTCTTCCTCATTCTTGGAATAAACAAGAATGTCATCAAGGAAAACAAGAACAAACTTGTCCAAATACTTACTGACGACACTTTTCATAAGGCACATAAATGTAGCCGGTGCATTTGTGAGACCAAATGGTACCACTGCAAACTCATAATCTCCATACCTTGTCCTGAAGGTTGTCTTATGAATGTCTTCATCCTTGATTCTCACCTGATGGTATCCAGACCTCAAGTCAATCTTGGAAAATACCTTTGCTCTTCTCATTTGATCAAAGAGGTCATCAATCCTAGGCAAAGGATATTTATTCTTCACAGTAACTTTGTTCAACTGCCTGTAATCAATACATAACCTGAGTGTACCATCTTTCTTTTTCACAAACAGAACCGGTGCTCCCCAAGGAGACACACTGAGTCGGATATACTTCTTTTCCAACAGCCCTTGTAGTTGCATCTTCAACTCTAGCATCTCCAGTGTACTCATCCTGTAGGGTGTCTTGGACATTGGTGTTGACCCTGGCACAAGTTCAATGGTGAAATCAATGTCCCTCTATGAAGGAAACCATGGAATCTCATCAGGAAACACATCCTTGAATTCTTGTAACACCTGATAGTCCTCCAATCTAGGAGTCTAATCTCCTATTGGTTCCAGAATATGAGCTGCATACAACTGGCAACCTTTCCTATAGAACTTCTTCAACTGCATTGTTGAAACCTGTCTTACTGAAATTACCTTCGGAATACCCTTTACAACTACTAGGTTTCCTTTTTCATCTGTGCATTCGAAAGTCTTATTATAACAGTCAAGCTTCACTCTGTGAGCTTCTAACCGATCCATTCCAATGAGAACATCATAGGAACTAAGCGGTAGAACATTCATATCTACACAAGTGATCAATCCATTCATAACCAATGGACATTTCTCTACCAATTCATTGACTTTTCTCTTAGTCCCAGTGGCAAGCTGAACTAACCAAGGTTTCCTATGCTTGACCTTCTTAAAAGCACAATTATTCACTACTCTAGGAGTGATATGACTATGAGTAGAACCAAGGTCAATCAAAATAGAAACAGATTTTTCAACAATCTGACCTGCATATTCAACCACAATTGACTGATGATCTGCATGGAGATCCTCCAGCGCTGCATAAATTCTAGGGACTGCCCTTACTACTTGACCCACTGTTTCTGCTTCCTGAATGTTATAAGCTAGCCTTGCACTTTCATTCTCAAGTGGACAATTTCTGCGCAAGTGAGGTCCTTCGCATTTCCAACATTTGAGTGGACCTTATTCTAGTGTGGCTCTTTAGGCTTTCCACCTGTCACTCCAACTAGATTACTCACAGCTTGGGATGGTTGATTCTGCTGATTTCTAAATCTAGAAGATTTGAAACCTTTTCTTCTCTGGTAAAACTTCTCATTCTTCTTGTCCTTCCATGCCTTATGGTAATCAGGTTTACCTTTGCTTTTCTCATAGCAATACTTAGCTTTTCTTATTGCTTCTTTAAGAGTTCTCGGCTCATGGAACTCAATTCTATCTTTCTAAGCTTGAGGCAATCCACTTAGAAACCGTTGGAATTTGAATTTTTCATCTCTGATGTACCGGACATACCTCAACAATTCCAAAAACCTATTTGCATATTCGTCCATGGTCTGCTGTCCCAATCTCAGCTCGAGGAACTCCTTGATCTTGTCATCATAATACTTGTCAGAAAGGTATTTCTGCCTGAAATACTTCTTAAACAGTTTCCACTTCATTTTTCTCTCGCTGATCCTCTTTACTTGCTTGAAATGTTTCCACCAAATGGATGCCCTTCCATTCAGATTGAATATGGAAAATGTGTTAGTAGCACACTGTTAGATGCATAACATTAATATAAATCAAAACTACTTACCTTTTCTTCTGGAAATATAAACAACAATTATGCTAAAACGCAGAAATTTCCCTATTTCTTTTCAACCCTGTGACCGTTGATAATTTGCTGAAAACCTGCTGGAAGATAGTAAAAAACTGTATGAAAAATCACTAAGAATTTCTTTTGAAAAACCTAAATTCCTTAGGCCCCAAATCGGACCTCATCCCAGCTATTCTGCCTACATTTCGGTGGTTAAGCCAACTACACTTCCAACCTGCATTGGCAAGCAAATTAACTATTAATCAGGTGCATAGTCATTTCAGCAGCCGCAACGATGGAAAAAGATCTTCCTCTAGTTTCCGCAGTCATCCATTGGCGAGTTTCTCATCTAATTCCTTCCACGTATCGGGCCTACAGTGGTCTATCATTCCACAACGGCGGCCAACAATCTCGTTATAATTTCCGTGGACCAAAGCTTTGTCGGCAGTCGAAATGGGATCCTACTGTGGCATCAGACACTTAGTCCTCTAGGCATCCGCAACGGCGGTTTCCATTAGCCCTAACTCTTCCGGAGTGTCGACACTCCTGAGCACTTCACTCCACCGTAGTAGGTTATCGGATCTCAGAACCATTATACACTAAACACCTCAGCATCGACGAGTGGAGAGACTAATGCATCGGCGGGATAGTTTTCTAAGCTTCCATAACGGCGGGTGCTTGATCAAATAATTTATGCTGACGTCCATTGGCAGTCTGATTGACTAACTTCCGTCGATTATTTCAACACTCAAACAAAATTTCAAAACTTTCTTCTTTTGTCGGCAGTCGGCTGTCCTACGCATCGGACGGTTAGTTCATTCTGCTTCTGCAACGGCATCCCATAGTCGAACTACGTCTTCCGTAGCTTCTGACTCTGTTGGCAGTGACAACAACTATTCTCCTCTGATCGGCGACTGAAACACATCGGCATCAGCTAGCGAAACCTGTATGTGTCGGAGGATTAGTGCACTAGGCATCCGCAAAGGCAACGCTTTGAGCCACTAATTCCTTCCGATGTTCATCAGCAATGAATAGTACTAAGAGTTTTCGATGGCCGACAAAATCAACACTTAGAAAAATTTTCAAATTTTTCTCTTTTACTTTCATTTTCTTCCACCGCGTCGGTTGTCAGAACGACTAGCAACTACTGCATCGGATGGTTAGTTCCCTAGTCACCCACAACAGCGGCAATCCATTTAACTAATTCCTTTCGTTGTTCATTGGCGATGAATACCACTAATATTTTTCGATCGGTGAGCTGAAGCACATTGGCATCGGGAGTCGCAACTCTTTCTCATCGGAAGACTAGTGCTCTAGGCTTCTGCAACAACAGGCACACGAACCACTAACGTCTTCCAATGGCCGATGATTTCGTTACTTAGGGAAATTTTTAAAAAAAATTCCACTGTCGGAACGTCTTTTCTCCGCGGGATCGGCGGTCGGAGGATCTATCCGTCAGAAGGATAGTCCTCTAGCTGTTCACAACAATGGCGCTCGATCAGCTAAGCATCAGCGACGTGATCAACTAATCATCGCCAATTTGTCCAACTAATTTTGTCGTCGGGGTCTGCATCGAAGATCCATCAGTCTAAGTGTTCTGATGTGCCGACGGCCAAAACACTTAGAAAATTTTCTGAATTTTCCCTCCATATTCTTTCACCGCATCGGGCGTCAGATCGACTATCCATCGGGGGGTCTTCCCACTAAGTGCTACACTGCATCGGAAGGACTTGTCACTAAGTTCTCTTATGGGCTGAAATTTTAGACACTTAGAAAAAGTTGAAGTTGAAGTTTTTTTGTCACAATTTTCTGATTGCTGTTGGGCAGGAGGAAACCTACTTCTGCTATCTGAGCTATCATGGCCCATTCAGGTCCACGCTGTAACCAGAGCTCTGATACCACACTGTAATGTCCCTAACCCTTTGACCAGCGAAGAGGATGCTACTATACATCAAATCATCTGGGCATCTATCCCCATGAACATGAAGATACATGCATATAGTGCTAAAGCATGATACTTAAAAACATAAAACATTTTATGAAGCATAATCACTCATATACACAATGAAAGAAAAACATATCAATCCACATTCATGCATATATAGATCATCATTTAACATGTATATCATCATTCATCAATGGTAAATATATAATTGTAGACAGACGTTAGGCAAGAGTACTTATCATATAGAGAACTTGTTCTGCAACCAGCTACGTCATTGCAACGTTGCACCCAACAATAAGCCCGCATGATCTTTAATCTCTCAGCAATGCTGCCACCCCCGAGCCGGGCATGATTCCCCAAGGAATAAGGAATTAACAAGCTTACACATAGCCAAGGATAACAACACCCCAAGGGTACACAATTCATCCAAGCCAACACAGTTGGGTTTATTAGGCGAACAACGGATCAGCCAATCCAACAAAGTTGGGTTTATCAGGCCATCCAGGAGCTGGGAAAGGTTAATGCTAAGCTGGTGCACCGACACCCGAACCAGACTAGCTTCTAGAACACCCACACACACTGAACACAAGGAAATCAGTCCTTTCTCTACAATGCAGTCCCTCTGACCCCGATCTCCAGTGCTATTCAAGGGTTGTGGAGAAGAAAACCAACCCAGCGGCTCTATCTGTGTGGTTCTCAACCACCAGGTTTATCAAGCATCTCAGGCCCTCATTCCCCACTCCAAGGCAATCCATGGACAAAACCACTGCATGCAAGCAGCCAAACAACTAGACAAGCTTTATAGGGAAAACATAGCCAATTATTCGTGGACAAACAACAGTCCGCAACACTATGAACCCTCAACACCAATCCTTAATTCAATCACTGGAGTAACTACACAGACTGGAAAATGGAGAGAGAACAAAACTCCCAAACTGTGTGGGATGGAAAAAGACACAGCTAAACAAAATGTGGAAGAAAATTATGGCCACGACCCAGCAATAGAGTAGCAATCTTCAGCTCGTGATTCAACGATGGAAAATGACAGAACATTATGCAGCCTGGCAATGGTGGAAAAAGACACAGACTCTGCATGAACAGAGGAAATAAATCGATTCGCAATCCTTCAAATTCGTGAGGGAGAAAGGAACTGAACCCCACACAATAGAATGTGGAACCCTTTTATCTTAGCCCACGTGAGAGGAGAACGAACAGACTCTCAATCCTTCCCCCCTAGTGGGCAGACCATCCGCCACAACAAAGGCACGTAGTGGAGAGAGAGAGAAAGCATGGGCATAGTGGTGGTTTTCCTGCCAGACCATCGCCGTCCCCCTGACTAACAACAGAAAACTAAGGTGGTTTAAGGAGATAAAGAGAGTGGTGACACATGGCTTTCCCCCATGACTCAATGTTCAACATTCCCCTTCCTTACCCTTTGGAATCATGCCCCTTCTCAATTTAGTTGCCGCAAACATAGTTGGTTAGGGTTATTTAATTAAAATGCATGTTTACATGATGCTACCATTAAATATATGCCCCATGTCCCCCATGTCCCGATATACCATCGGTGACCATTCCCAAAATAGAAACACAACATAACCAAATCGATGGTGGGGCCTTGGCCTTTAGCTCTGCACACCAAGATTATTTACAATATGTGTATCATGTATTTTTAATGCAAGTGGGGTTAAAACCGGGGTATTACATTCCCCTCCCCCTTCAATAGCACTTTCCTCAGTGCTTTACAAAATTTGAACAAAATGCTACACTGGTACCACCTCAGTGTTCCGTAGGCTTGAAAAAAAATGGATGTGCTGATCACATGGAATCCTCTAGCTTCCACGTAGCTTCTTCAGGTCCGTAATTCTCCCATTGCAACTTTACCTGCCCTATGGCTCAGTTCCGAAGCATTGTGACCTTCCTATTGAGGATGTGAATTGGCTCGATTTGGAACTCTCCCTCGGGTTCGACCTCGATCACATCCCAATTTATCACATGGTTAGGATCATGTACATATTTCTTAAGCAAAGAAACATGAAAAACATTCTGAGCTCTAGTACTAGCAGGAAATGCAAGTCTATATGCAAGACGCCCTATTCTTTCAAGCACTTGAAACGACCCACAATATCTAGGTGACAGCTTGACACAACTTCCAAGCTTCAAGGAACTCTTCTTTGCTTTCACTATGAGGTAAACATGATCCCCAACATTGAACTCTTTATTCATCCTATGCTTATTTGCATAGCTTTTCTGTTTGTCCTGTGCTGCGTTCAGATTCGGCCCGATCTTTACAATCTCTTGCTCCATTTCCTTGAGTAATTTTGGTCCAAGCACAACTCTGTTCACCGAGCTGTCCCAAGTCACTGGTGTCCTACACCGTCCTCCATACAAAGCTTCATATAGACTCATCCCTAAGGATGCCTGTTGTCCATTGTTGTAAGAAAAATCTACCAAGTGTAAGTAATATTCCCACTTGGTTGGTTTGTCCATCACATACATGTGAAGCATATCTTCAAGCACCTGATTAATAACTCTTTCCTTCTGCCCATCCGTCTGAGGATGGTATGCAGTGTTGAAGTTTAACTTTGCACCCAAATTTGCAAACAACCCCTTCCAAAAATTGGAAGTGAACTTGACATCTCTATCAGAAATTATTGCCTTAGGCAATCCATGCAATTTGAAAATCTCCTTCATGAAAATATTTGCAATGTCATTATTCTTGTGCGAAGACTTCACTGGTATAAAATGTGCTACTTTTGTCAACTTGTATACCACAACCATTATGGAATCATGTTGTCTCCAAGTCATGGACAATCCTGTAATAAAATCCATGGAAATAACTTCCCATTTCCATTCCGGAACTGGCAAAGGCTGCAACAATCCTGCTGGGTGTTGATGCTCAACCTTTACCTGTTGACATTTCATGCACCTTGAAATGTATTTAGCCATGTATTTTTTCATACCTGGCCAAAACTACTGCTTTCTAGCTGTAGCAATTGTCTTCTGATATCCTTGGTGACCATAATACGGAGCTTGATGAATTTCATCCATAACAACTCTCCTCAAATCTGCTACATTTGGAATATAAATTCAGGCTTTGTAAGTGAGAAGTCCATCTCCTTCCAATTTATATCCCTCATACTTCTTCTCAAGACTTTGCTGCTGCAATTTGTCTTTTACCTGCTCATACAATTCACCTCTGAAAACATGATTACCAATATGCTACCTCAAGTCGGATTGGAAAATACTAAGAGATGCCACATGCATTTCTTGTACCTTCTTGCTGAGTGCATCAGCTACCTTGTTTTCTTTTCCTTTTATGTGCTTGATTTCGAAATCGAAGTCACATAAAAATTCCATCCATCCTGCTTTCCTAGCATTCAGAGTAGGCTGAACAAACAAATACTTCAGTCCACAGTGATCTGTTCTGAGCTCAAATTTTCTACCCATCAAGTAATGTCTCCACATCTTGAGAGCATGTACTATGGCTGCAAGCTTGAGATCATGAGTGGCATAGTTCTTCTCGTGCTCCTTTAGCTTTCTTGACTCATAACATACCATGTGGTTATCCTACATAAGGACTCCTCCAAGCCCTTGTCCACATGCATCGATGCATACCACAAAATCTTTCTCTGGGTCTGCAACTTTCAATATCGGTGCACTGGTGAGAAGATTCTTCAACTGCTGGAAGCTTTCTTCACACTTCGAAGTCCATTCAAACTTTACCCCCTTCTTTTCCAAAGAAGTGATGGCATGTGCAACTTTGGAAAATCCTTCAATGAATCTCCTGTAATATCCTGCAATTCCCATAAAAGATCTTACATCCGTCACATTTTTTGGAGTAGGACAATTCATAATGGCTTCGATCTTCTCAGGGTCTACTGATATACCCTCTTTTGAGATAATGTGACCCAAATACTGAATTCTATCCTTGTAGAAGTCACACTTGCTTAGTTTTGCATACAACTGATGTTCCTTGAGCACTTGCAGTGTCAATCTCAAATGCTCTTCATGCTCTTCCTCATTCTTAGAATAAACAAGAATGTCATCTAGGAAAATAAGAACAAACTTGTCCAAATACTTACTGAAGACACAGTTCATAAGGCACATAAATGTAGCCAGTGCATTTGTGAGACCAAATGGTACCACTACAAACTCATAATGTCCATACCTTGTCCTGAAGGTTGTCTTATGAATGTCTTCATCCTTGATTCTCACCTAATGGTAACCAGACCTCAAGTCAATCTTGGAAAATACCTTGGCTCCTCTCATTTGGTCAAAGAGGTCATCACTGTCCTAGGCAAAGGATATTTATTCTTCACAGTAACTTTGTTCAACTTCCTGTAATCAATACATAACCTGAGTGTACCATATTTCTTTTTCACAAATAGAACCGATGATCCCCAAGGAGACACACTCGGTTGGATATACTTCTTTTCCAACAGCTCTTGCAGTTGCATTTTCAACTCTAGCATCTCCGGTGTACTCATTCTGTAGGGTGTCTTGGACACTGGTGCTACTCTTGGCACAAGTTCAATGGTGAAATCAATGTCCCTCTACGAAGGAATCCCTGGAATCTCATCAGGAAACACATCCTTGAATTCCTGTAACGCCTGATATTCCTCCAACCTAGAAGTCTTATCTCCTGTCGGTTCCAGAATATGAGCTGCATACAACTGGCAACCTTTCCTACAGAACTTCTTCAACTGCATTGTTGAAACCTGTCTTACTGAAATTACCTTCAGAATACCCTTTACAACTACTAGGTTTCCTTCTTCATCTGTGCATTTGAAAGTCTTGTTATAACAGTCAAGCTTCACTCTGTGAGCTTCTAATAAATCCATTCCAATGAGAACATCATAGGAACCAAGTGGTAGAACATTCAGATCTACACAAGTGATCAATCCATTCATAACCAATGGACATTTCTCTACCAATTCACTGACTTTTCTCTTAGTCCTAGTGGCAAGCTGAACTAACCAAGGTTTCCTATGCTTGACTTTCTTAAAAGCACAATTCTCCATTACTCTAGGAGTGATATAACTGTGAGTAGAACCAAGGTCAATCAAAATAGAAATAGATTGTTCAACAATATTACCTGCAACTTCAACCACAGTTGACTAATGATCTGCCTGGCGGTCCTCCAGTGCTGTATAAATTCTAGGGACTACCCTTGCTACTTGACCCACTGTTTCTGCTTCCTGAATGTTATAAGCTGGCCTTGCACTTTCATTCTCAAGTGGACAATATCGGCACAAGTGAGGTCCTTCACATTTCCAACATTTGAGTGGACCTTTATTCTGGTGTGGCTCTTTAGGCTTTCCACCTGTCACTCCAACTGGATTACTCACAGCTTGGGATGGTTGCTTCTGCTGATTTCTAAATCTAGAACGTTTGAAACCTTTTCTTCTCTGGTCAAAATTATCATTCTTCTTGTCCTTCAATACCTTATGGTAATCAGGTTTACATTTTCTTTTCTCATAGCGATACTTATCTTTTCTTATTCTTTCTTCGAGAGTTCTCGACTCATAGAACTCAATTCTATCTTTGTAAGCTTGAGGCAATCCACCTAGAAACCACTGGATCTTCACTTTTTCATCTCTAATGTACCAGACATACCTCAACAATTCCAAAAACCTATTTGCATATTCATCAATGGTCCACTGTCCCAGTCTTAGCTCATGGAACTCCTTGATCTTGTCATCATAATACCTGTCAGAAAGGTATTTTTGCCTGAAATACTTCTGGAACTGTTTCCACTTCAGTTTTCTCTCACTGATCCTCTTTACTTGCTTGAAATGTTCCCACCAAATGGATGCCCTTCCATTCAAATTGAATATGGAAAATCTTGCCTTCATGTTTCCTAAATAATCCTACACTTGAAAGTATTTCTTTATCCCAAGAAGCCAAGCCTCAGCTTCTTGTCCCATCTTTATCTCTCCATCAAATGTAGGAGGTTTAGCTTTCCTAAATTCATCCAAAGAGCGATCCCTATGGTGCCTTCTTCTTTTCCTTTTATGAGAAGATGAACTTATATCCCCACTGGATTCTTTAGAGTTAGATAATCCACTGGAAGTCCTTCTTCTTCTCCTAGTGTTGCTCTTACTGTCTTCTGGTCTTGATTTACCTTGTCCAGAATCTATCTTTTTTTGCAAGTCTGTCAAGCTTTCCAATATGGCAGCATTCAACTGATGTTGCTCTTCCTGGGCTTTAACCAAGCTTCTCATGGTGGCTGAAACTTCGAAAGGTGTCCCTTGGGATCTCCTTCCATTAGATTCGATGTCATCATTTCTATTATGGATATTTTCTCCCATGGCATCTTCTGCAAACTCGTAAGAATCCCAAGCATCATACCCATCATGGGTTCTCATGATTGAACCACCTCTGCTTTACCACATTGTTCTTTCTGGAGTACTTCTCTTGGAAGTTATCTAAAGTTCTGCAAATGTGTTAGTAGCAAACTGTTAGATGCATAACATTAATATAAATAAAAACTACTTACCTTTTCTTCTGGAAATATAAACAACAATTATGCTAAAACATAGAATTTTCCCTATTTCTTTTCAGCCCTGTGACTGCTGATAATCTACTGAAAACCTGCTGGAAGACAGTCGAAAACTGCATGAAAAATCACTGAGAATTTCTTTTGAAAAACCTAAATTCCTTAGGCCCCAAATTGGACCTCATCCCAGCTATTCTGCCAACATTTCAGTGGTCAATCCAACTACACTTCTGACCTACATCGGCGAGCAAATTAACTGTTCATCGGGTGCATAGTCATTTGAGCAGCCGCAACGGCGGAAAAAGATCTTCCTCCAGTTTCCGCGGTCATCCATCGACAAGTTGCTTGTCTAATTCCTTCTGTGTATTGGGCCTATAGTGGTCTATCATTCTGCAACAACGACCAACAATCCTGTTATAATTTCTGCGGACCAAAGCTTTGTCGGCGGTCAAAACGGGATCCTACTGTGGCATCGGACACTTAGTCCTCTAGGAATCCGCAACAGCAGTTTCCATAAGCCCTAACTCTTCCGTAGTGTCAACACTCCCGAGCAATTCACTCCATCATAGTAGGTTATCATATCTTGAAACCATTATACACTAAACACCTCGACATCGGCGAGTGGAGAGACTAATGCATTGGCCGGATAGTTGTCTAAGCTTCCACAACAGCGGGTGCTCAATCAACTAATTTCTATCGACATCCATCGGCAGTCTCATCGACTAACTTCCACCGATGATTTCAACACTTAAACAAAATTTTGAAATTTTCTTCTTATGTCGGCGGCCAGGTGTCCTACACATCGGACGGTTAGTCCCTTGTGCTTCCGCAATGGCGGTCCATAGTCTAACTATGTCTTCCACAGCTTCTGACTCTGTCGGCGTGACAATGACTATTCTCCTCCGATCGACGACTGAAACATATCAGCATCGTCTAGCAGAACCTGTATGCGTCGGAGGATTAGTGCACTAGGCATCTGCAACGGCGGTGCTTTGAGCCACTAATTCCTTCCGATGTTCATCGGCGATGAATAGTACTAAGAGTTTCTGATGGCCGATGAAATCAAAACTTTGAAAAATTTTCAAAACTTTTTCTCTTTTACTTTCACTTTCTTTTGCCGCGTCGATTGTCGAAACGACTAGCAACTACTACATCAGATGGTTAGTTCCCTAGTCACCCGCAATGACGGCAATCCATTCAACTAATTCCTTCCACTGTTCATTGACAATGAATACCACTAATATTTTTCGATCGGCGAGCTGAAGCACATCGGCATCGAGAGTCGAAACTCTTCCTCTTCGGAATACTAGTGCACTAGGCTTCTGCAACAGTGGGCGCACAAACCACTAACGTCTTTCGATGGCCGATGCTTTCGTTACTTAGGGAAATTTTCAACAAAAAAAATTCCGTCGCCGAAACGTCTTTTCTCTGCGGCATCGACGATCGGAGGATCTATCTGTCGAAAGGATAATCCTCTAGCCATCCGCAATGACGGCGCTCGATCAGCTAAGCATTGGCGACGTGATCAACTAATCATCGCTGATTCGTCCAACTAATCATCGTTGATTCATCCAACTAATTTCGGCGCAGGGGTCTACATCAAAGATCCATCAGTCTAAGTGTTCCGATGTGCCGACGGCCAAAACACTTAGAAAATTTTCTGAATTTTTCCTCCGCAGTCTTTCGACGCATTGAGTGTCAGATCGACTATCTGTCGGGGGTTCTTTCCACTAAGTGCTTCACTGCATCAGAAGGACTTGTCACTAAGTTCTCCGATAGGCCGATAGTTCTGGCACTTAGAAAAATTTGAAGTTGAAGTTTTTCTGTCACAATTTTCTGATTGCTGCTGGGCAGGAGGAAACCTGGTTTTGCTATCTGATTTGTCATGGCCCATTCAGGCCCATGCTGTAACCAGAGCTCTGATACCACACTGTAATGTCCCTGACCCTCTGTCCGGTGAATAGGATACTACTATACATCAAATCATTCGAGCATCTAGCCCCATGAACATGAAGATACATGCATATCGTGCTAAAGCATGATACTTAAAAACATAAAAAAATTTACGAAGCATAATCACTCATATACAAAATGGAAGCAAAACAGATCAATCCACATTCATGCATATATAGATCAACATTTAACATGTATATCATCATTTATCAATGGTAAATATATAATTGTAGACACAAGTTAGGCAAGAGTACTTATCTTATAGAGAACTTGTTCCGCAACTAGCTACGTCACTGCAACGTTCCACCCAACCATAGGCTCGCGTGCTCTTTAATCTCTCAGCAACACTGCCACCCCTGAGCCAAGCATGATTCCCCAATGAATAAGGAATTAATAAGATTACACACAACCAAGGATAACAACACCCCAAGGGTACACAATTCATCCAAGCCAACACAGTTGGGTTTATCAGGAGAACAACGAATCGGCCAAGCCAACAAAGTTGGGTTTATCAGGCCATCCAAGAGCTGGGAAAGGCTAATGCTAAGTTGGTGCATCGACACCCGAACTAGAATGGCTTCTAGAACACCCACACACACCCAACACAAGGAAATCAGTCCTTTCTCTGCAACGAATTCCCTCATACCCTGATCTCCCTTCCAGTGCTATTCAGGGGTTATGGACAAGAAAACCAGCTCAACGGCTCTATCTGTGTGGTTCTCAACCACCAGGATTATCAAGCATCTCAGGCCCTCATTCCCCACTCCAAGACAATCCTTGTACAAAACCGCTGCATGCAAGCAGCCAAACAACTAGACAAGCTTTATAGGGAAAACACAGCAAATTATTCATGGACAAATACTATTCCACAACACTATGAACCCTCTGCACCGATCCTTAATGCAATCGCTGGAGTAACTGCACAGACTAGAAAATGGAGAGAGAACAAAACTCCCAAACTGTGTGGGATGGAAAAAGACATAGCTAAAAAAAATGTGGAAGAAAATTACGGTCACGACCCAACAATAGAGTAGTAGTCTTTAGCTCGTGATTCAACGATGGAAAATGACAGAACATTATGCATCCTAGCAATGGTGGAAAAAGACACAGACTCTGTGTGAACAGAGGAAAGAAATCAATCCACAATCCTTCAAATTTGTGAGGAAAAAAGGAACCGAACCCCACACAATGGAATGTGGAACCCTTTTATCTTAGCCCGTGTGAGAGGAGAACGAACAGACTCTAGATCCTTCCCCCCTAGTGGGAAGACCATCTGCCACAACAAAGATATGCCGTGGACAGCGAGAGAAAGTGTGAGCGTAGTGGTGGTTTTCCTGCCAGCCCATTGATGTTCCCTCCACTAACAACAGAAAACTAAGGTGGTTTAAGGAGACAAAGACAGTGGTGACACATGGCTTTCCCCCATGACTCAATGTTCAACATTCCCCTTCCTTACCCTTTGGAATCATGCCCCTTCTCAATTTAGCTGCCGCGAACATAGCTGGTTGGAGTTATTTAATTAAAATGTGTGTTTACATGATGCTACCATTAAATATATGCCCTATGTCCTTATATACCATCGGTGACCATTCCCAAAACAAAAACACAACATAACCAAATCGATGGTTGGGCCTTGGACTTTAGCTCTACACCAAGATTATTTACAATATGTGTATCATGTATTTTTAATGCAAGCAAGGTTAAAAATGGGGTATTACACACACCAAGTGAAAGCCCAGCCATCCAAGATTGCTAGCAGGCTGTCCCACCATGGTCTTATCCATCTATTGGTCCAGCAGTTGTTGAAAAGAAGGAATATGGCATGGCCATATTTTCTGTTTTGGAATGGATTTGAGAAAGGCCTTCAGCCAGAGGAGAAAGGGAAGTCTCCTACCAAGAAATTTAGCACACCAAGGAGTGGGAGAAGAAAGAGGAGGGAAATTTCCCCAGCAACAGTAGCAGAACAACCTCCCTCCTCTTCCAAGACCAAGAAGGAAAAAAGAAAATTGGATTTTAGTGAGAAGGGCCAGGAGGCTGAAACACACAATGAAAATATCATAAATCTACCCTACTTAGACTCTAAAGAATAACAAGAAGAAGGTGTAGACCTAGCTCTGCAAACTGTACCAGTCTCTGAAGCACTACCATCCCCCACACCATAGGAGCAAGAGGAACCAACAAAGAAGGCTTCCTCTAGTAAGCCTAAAACTCAAAACATCAATCAATTGCTGAGGCAAATTTATGATATGGAGATTTTGGAAAGAGAAATAAAGAAAAATAATGAAGTATTGACCAGCAGGAACAAGCTACTACATAATTCTTACCTGGAGCAGAGAGAAAGATATATTTTCTTAAAAAGGTTGAACACAAGGTACCTAAAGGACAATACTAGATTATACATGATGGTTAGGCTCCAAAGGCTGGAGCTAAAGGAGGCCATGGAAAACCCTAGCAGCCACCCCACCTTGGAAACCCTAGTTGAAGCAACAGTTAGTCTCCAGCCTCCTAAAACTAGCCAAGGTACTGTTAACACTCCTAGCACGAAGCTTGCATAAGAAGAAAGCTGAGCCAACCTGCCTAAAAAGACATTTTTGAGAAAAACCTAATATTTTTTGCAAAACAAAGATTTTGATGGCTTAGGCAAACATTGGGACAGTTCATTAGCCACTGAAAGCGCCACTTTCGGTAGCTAATGGTTCCGATATACTGTCTTCTTAACCACCGAAAGTGGACGGAGGCTCAAAAACAAATTTTGGCATACAGGACTGGTTTTGGGAAGTCTGAAGATGAAGGGCGCAGAGGAAAGCATTAGAAAAGGGTATGTTTTAGTTCTACTATGACATAACAGCACAAAAGGCCACCAACACCTAGCTGTCAAGAGAAATCAGTGGCTTAACTAGCAAAGGGCCAGTAGCAGTAATTATCAACAGTTACCTTAGTTATCTGAAGGTTCATTAAGTGAACTAATTCTTCAATTAGTTAGACAAGTAGTTAATTAGGGTTTTTTAACCTAATTTGCAGAAAACTATTATTTTTTTTATTTTTTGTAAAAACAGATCCAAGTTTTCATGATCTATATATTTTGTAAAGGCTATAAAGCCTAGGACTTATTTTATGGAAAAGGTTCAACTTTGAGGATTTATAGACCTATACTATTGTCAGCTTCCCATTTTGCTTATGATTGAATAAAAACTCTTTTGGTTATAATTTGTTTAGCCTCCATCTCTGTCTTTACTGTACTTGTGCCTGAATGTGTATTTAGGTTAAATTCAAGTTGATTAATAACTGATAGCTATCATCCTATTGGCATGTTAATGTGATTTGAATTATAAGTACCATCCTTATCATGATTTAGTCATTATATGCATCTGTTTTGTGTGTAAATCTGCCAACCTGATGAGTTCTCCATCCCCGCACCTTATTGTCAACTTCTGAACATTTGTGACTAAAATCCTTGTAACCGAGTGAGATTTATGCATGTCTTGAGAGTGGAAGGTCATATAGGTCACTTGACTTGATCCATATTAGAAAACCCTAAAAACATTGTAAGTTACTAGGCATCCCCGAGCTACAACCTAGAGGAGTTTCCTGGAGTGATAACAGAACCGATATCCATGCACACGTTGTGGGTCAAATAACCATTGTTTAGCCAAGTGTCGGAATCAAAAGGCATTTTCCAAGTAGGATATGGCTACAGAGCCCACTCTTCAAGTATGAAAGTGGAGAATGCAAAAGACTCATGGTCAAAGAATTTATGCACTCATTGCAACCTAAGTGGAAATTGGGTTGGCAAGTGATGGAGGCTCCATCCAAAGCTCTGTCCTAAGAGAGGAAATCATATTATGTAGGAACCAATGAAGCAAATAATAGATGAACATGAATAGGATGTTAGTATATAGCTTTTGGGGACCAAAATTCTTCCCAGTGGAGAGAAATGATCCAGGAGGAACTTAGAAGTCCAAAATTCAAAGTCTTCAAAACCTACACAAAAAAATGCCATTGTGAAGAGCTCATCGAGTCGATTCCAATGGTGCAATTTTTCCAATTGGCTATTTTTGGGGATTTTTTTCAAAAAAATAAATTCTAAATTTGGTCATTTTTAGTCTCTAATATCGCCTATATTTACATAAGATGTTTTTTCATCATAATATTCACCAAAAATTACACATTTCAACAGTAAAATCGTATGTTTCATATTTAATATTAGCCTATCTATCTATATACATGTTTTTTTCAATCCAAAATAATCGCCTAGAATACTATACTTAAGTATAATATTAGACTCCTTAAAAAATACCCTAGCAACAGTGCGTCAAACAAAGTTCGGATGCAGAAGTTATTGTGATATGAAGTTTTGACACAACAACATTTTTAAGAGTGTAGAGTGGAAAAAAATGTCATGTGGCATCATTGGTAGGGTTTGATGTGGACTGTATGGCTACACAATGATAGATGACATGGCCCACTCATATCCAACACACGGAGACCATACATGTTTGTTGACAAGTTGGTGATGTACATAGCAATAGAGTTGGCACTGGTATAATGATAACGTGGGCCTATCCAGTACCGCCACATGGAAACCCGAATGGACACTATAATTTTTTGTTAAAATATATATATATGTGAATATCAATAGGATTTTACCCTGTGACCTCCTACACATAAACCTAGATTCTTCACCATTGTGCCATAGCTTAATACTTGGTATGTGAGTGGAAAATAGTTTACTTACCCTTTACAAAAGTTTCATTTGGTGGAGAAAAGAGGGATGATGGGTTTTGAACCCATGGCCTCCTATATGCAATCCAAGTCCCTTTACCAACACCCCTATATTATGTTTCTTGCAAAATTTTGGAGCGGATTTTATTTAAGGTTAAAGTTTGTTTTATATGGGCAGAAAAAGGGTCGAGGCTTAGCCCCGACCCATGGTTTCGACGTGGAAAAAACTAGAAGGAGATCCCACCATGGGGATTGTTATAGCATGATTTTCCACACCTGATACATCATGCTTGGATGGCCTATCATTGTCCCTATGCAAACTCCTTTTACCCCTCTATGCTCACTATGACCTTGATGCTCCAATAGAACCCCTTAAAAGACACTTATATATATATGTGTGTGTGGGGGGGGGGGTCACAAGTTTACAACCCNGCAACTTGCACCACTATCACCTACATACATTGAGAAATGTGCTCAAAAACAAAAAATATTTGGAGTTTCCCCCCACTAACTAATGAAGGACTTGTCCCTTGGCCTTCCATATGCTGGGAAACACTCCACTTCAACCATTCACTTCCCATTGAAGGGATATATATTGAGATACTGTGAAGCATTAGAGGAGGAGAACTTGGATAGAAAATACATTATAGTGGAATTGTGCCCCATTCTTATGTACTTGAGTCTGCATCCCTTTGTCCTTGAAACGACCATTATTTCTACTTTCCAAGCTTTCCTTTATCTTTGTGAGATTTCCTTTGCATGGGGGATTGAAGTGGTAGAGACCCAAGTGGAGGGATTCAATTTCTCAATTTCGATGAGGTGCCAACAGAGTTTGTCATCTTTATCTCTATTCATATTAATAGAAATATCTATTTCTCATCCATTTGATGTGTAATTATAAATATTGTTTATCTATGGATGTAATCACTTTGATTATGTATTGGAATATATCATGCTATATTAAGTCCTAACACTTAACATATATCACCCTTGTATATCTTGTTGTTGTGGAGGGAAATGTCCAGGTACAAGTTTGATTGAAATCTCAACGGGGATCTACTTCAAACGTCCAGAATAAAGTACACCCCTTTGGTCCCTTAGTGTTAGTTTTTCTTATATGTTTAGCATGATTGGAAATGGATTTATTTCTGGTGTCATCCTATCTGTTGTGGTCCACCCCAATCCATAGGAGATCTCTCCGTAAAATAATTGACGACTCTACTAGGTACCCTTCCTTTTTGGTGGGGTTGTTGGTGCATTTTTTCGCTCGATTTTCTATATATTTCTCCCTGTTTATGTGTTGCATTTAGTAGTATGTTCATTCATTGACAATCCACTAGAGTGATTTGACCCTTGGCCTGCTTTTTACCACCTTATTCTATGTATACATGGGTTAGAGAATATACAGTCACATACATACGTAGGATGTGTTCTACCTAATCACGTACATATGCTATTGTTCTTTGAACAACCGTGTACATCCTCCCTTTTGGTTGAGTTCTTGATGTGGGAAGTTGTTGGGTGGGTTGTGAGTGTGGATGGGTCTTCCCGGGTACCAATACTGTCTGTTGACTATTACTTTTGTGACTGGAAACCTCTTTTTGTTAATTTTCTTTCTTTGAAAATCTTCTTAGTTGATTTATCTCCTTTTGTTTTTCCATTAATGCATTACTCTTTTGGTCTCGGTGTCTTGTTTGGCTTGTGTTTTCTACTTGCTGCAGAGACTGAGAAATTTAGTGACTTTTATTGCATTTTCATTTATTTATATTGAAAATACAAAATAATTCTATAGTTCCATACTTACTTGCATCTCACATATGGATTTAAGGAGGTACTTGCTTTGGGTTGATTGGTTGAGAGTAGTGTTTAGGATTTCATATTGGAATGATTGCATCTGCATTCGAAACAGAATGGAATTTTTTTTCATTTCATGTAGTGGTATACCCCCTTTTTCATGATTAAAAACATGTTGCACTTATCAAATCCAGTAACAACAATCTTGAGACTAAGAACACTCTTACAAGAGATTCAAGACAATTTACACACGAAAATGACATAACTATGCTACAATAGGAGGTTGCAGCTGTATATTATCAATAATGAATAAAATCAAATGATACAATGTCATACAAACTTGCATCAATGCAAGACAATTCGAATTCACTAGTGGTCATTCGAATTGCATGGATGGGTGTAGCTTAACTTCCCGTTAGCAACACTGAACACACCAGTCAACCACTAATCTAGCCATGGTTGAATCTAACTGAATCCTAATTGAATCAAAGTGGAATAAATGACTGAGTCTAACTGAATAGAACTCAACTGCATGTCAATCAGTAGGTGGGGGCGCATCTATAACTCATGTCAGCTCTGATGAAGTGAACTGAATTGAAACTAGTCACAAGAAGTTGTTGGAGGCACCTTAAATCACTCTAGCTAACCCAAATATGCAAAAAATAGCCAAATGGATGAGGAAGGCGCTTTTCCAACACATATTAGCAGATTGTTAGGTGAAACAACATCCAGTTAGCTAATTGGTGCACTTATGACACTCATATCACCCCAAAATCGCTCCCTGATTGAAGGAGGAAACCTAGTTAGCCTCCCTAATTGAAGGAGAAGGCTTAGATGGCCTCCCTGATTGAAGGAGGACATGGGTGTGTTGATGTTGATATCATAAGTGTCCTGGTGTGCTGATGTTGATGAAAATTCGAATCAATAAACTTAGGATAGTGGGTAATTAGGCCAAAATTGACCAAATAGGTGTGTGGGTTGGATAATGACTCCAACAACACTTGGCATTTTGTTTTAGGTGTGCATATTTACTTCATTGTTGAGTCATAACCTCACTAGTTGCACGTTCATTACCCTTGAGTATTCACAACCTTAAAATTAACGCGTACATTAAATTTGATTACACATTTTTATTTGATAGAGGTGCACCAACAAATTTATGATTGTAGAGTCTTGAAATAGGGTGTTGTGAGTAAATATTTCCAAGGAAACGACACAAAATAATTAGATGTCTGTCTAGGTAAAAACTGAAATTCTTGGTATAATTGGTGTTCTTAGGAGGCTCCTCTTACACAAGAGTTAAGCATGAGGAAACACACATGTTCATGGTGGGGATTTTGAGGTACCTTTGGTGCTTTCAATCTTCAGGATTTGTTACATTTCCCATACGGTAGATCCCTCCTACGACTGCCTACTTGAGAATTGGTTATATTGGGGTGACCTTAGTTTCCTTACTTAGGTATCAGAGGGGGTACTTGTAGAGGTTATTCTACGAGTGTCCTAGCCAGGTAGGGGCTAGACAAAACAATCGCTATAGGCATTGGAGCTGAGGGCCAATGTAATTGGTTACACACCTCCGCTTGTAGTGTATGGGAGTCTCATGCCTCTCCTAAGTGAGACATACTTGCTACATTCGGTAGCTCACTTATCCTCCCTCTCCGCTTGTTTGCGTCTGACCTAGTTTTATTCATGGGTGTGTTTTTTGTGTGCAAGTTTAATTTTGGGATAATTGTTACTTGAGTCCCTTTCTGTTCCCTTAAGTTATGGTCCTTTTACATTTGGCATGTCGAACATCACTACTAGTATTCCATCACCTTCTCCAGGTTCTAGTGTGGACCTTGGTGTTGGAACAGGGGGCACATTAGCCCCTTACCTTGCACATCAATTCATAAGTGGTCATATTCCTCCTTTCACTCCATTTGTCAAGCGATTTTCACTTCCTTCATCCAGTCTTAACACCATTAATCATTCCCCTGTGTTGGAGTAGGGCCCCGCAGCTACAGGAAAAGCTGTCATTTTGGCAGATAGACAGTTTGGCGAAGATGAAGAGATAAGTTAAAGATACAACGCCGTAGCATGTTTCTAGCTGCAGAGCAGAGCCAGAAACTATGACTATCAGGGCAGAGAAGTCAAAGAAGATGACAGTACCTGAGCGGCCGAGAGGAGAGAGCTCACCCACTGCATTGAAGGCAGCGGCAGAAGATAGGAGGGCTCAGCTACCCTCATAAAGGAAAAGGAGCAAAGAGGCCAAGGTATTGAAGACGAAGGACAGAAGAAGGGAAGCGGTGCATAGTACCCATGGTCAGCGTCGGGAAGCATGGAAGACTGCAGAGAGCAGTGGTGTGATGGAAAGCAGCTACCCCAAGTACAGATATGCCAACTGTCACTAATTAGGGTTTTGGGTTACTGTTGGGACAGGCCCACAGTGTTGTAATGGCGAGACCTTCGGGCTGCCTATAAAGGGATGTATTTTGTATTGTAAAAGGTTGGCATTTTGTGCATTTTAAGCCATCAAGCTAGTCAGATTATCAGTAGTCTGTTAGTTTACTATTACTTGTATTGTAGCAATCCGCAGGGATTGACAGAGAGAGAGAGAGAGTGAGAGTATATTGTAAGAAGGCAATATAGAGAAGAGATCTAGGAGAGAAGGGCTCCAGGCTGAGTGCGGAGTTACCCAGAAGATCTCTAGCTACATATGCGGTGCAGCAGAACTGTGTACCTCTCTCAAGTTATAATATAGAAACACAGTTCTATGGACGTAGCTTCTACCCTGGAAGTGAACCACGTAAAATCTGAGCGTTATGTGATTGATTCATGTGATTGTATTTACTTCTTATATCTGTCATTCATTTACATGAACTTTGCTTACAATAAGTGTATGAGTATGTTATTCAGTTCACAGCATAATAACAGGATAAATGCAAGTTGAAGTCTTTAAGTATTCTGTATAAGAGTCTGTCTAAGTTTCACTTGAGACAGTTAAGAGTCACAGTGTAAAACAGTCTCATGTGTTGAGTGCTGTAAGTTGAACACCAGTACGCTAGGTACACTGAGGCGCAGCGGTAGGATATCGTAGGGAGGCGATATCGCACCATCCGAGGAGCAGTGGTGCGCTGCGATTAAGAATCGAGCGAAGGAGAAAGTGATGTGTTTCTAGGATGCGGCGATGCGATAAGGATTAGAATCACCACGAGTAGGAGGAGACTGTGCAGTGCAGAGAGAGAGACATCTCGCAGGCTAAGAAGAGCTGCGAGGCGCACATAGGACACCATACAGAACCTGGTCGAGACACTTGAGTCCTTGGCCAACCCATTAGGATCACTTCGGGTGAGACTTCAGGCCACTCTGCGGTCTGTCGCCGAAAGGGCCAGTGAGCTAGGGGTGATGTTGGTTCATTATAGTAAACCCGGGTCTGCCCGACGACCAACACCCTGGGGTGGTAGTGAATACGTGAGCATTAGGTATCCAACTTACATTCCTTCTTATGTCCCATTGTCCATTGCACTGTTTCCTTTTCTCATGACCGATCCTCCCTATATCTTATAGTTTTAGCTCTCTGCTGACTTTGTGCAACTGTTTTTGGACTATTTTTTTTTGTATAGGAACCTCTTATGATGCACTTTCACTGAGACTTTGACCTATTCATGCCTATGGAAGGTAAGATACTCGACTGTCATATAGGATATGATCAATCTTTCTGTATGCATCTTGCATTATCCTATGATAATATCACCTTAACCATAGGTACGAACCCACTTCGTATTTCCATATAACCCTCATACTGCTACTAGAAGTGGCTTCACGTAAGTGGTAGAACTCTCCTTATCATGGGTACCCTAGTTAGATCCTGTTTTTCCACTTGGTGCCCATTTTGAGCATCCTCCTTTAGGTCAGGGAGTCTCTTATAGCCCCTCCATGTCTTTGAGTAAATATCTTCATGTTCTTTATTGAACTTTATGCTAGCCATATCCTATTGAGACTCCCTTTTGTATCGAGTTGTAACTGCATTTGCATATGTTCGCTTGCCGTATTGAGCTTTATGCTGGCTCCCTGCTTCATTTTATAAGCCATATAGCATGAGCTTGTCTCAATACTAGCCAAGCAGAGCCTCCCATATATATCTGGCATCTTGATTATCCCTTACCCAGAGGAGACATCCCCTTGAGTGTCCTTATCCTACATATGCTTCCTTATATTGAGCATAGGTATGTTCCACTACTTGGAACTAGTATGCTTTCTTGTGAAACTCGTTTCCTCTTTAGTGTACTATAAGAAATTTTATTCTTTTCCAAGATTTTCAAATATGAAAAAGACCAAAAAAATCATAAAACATAAAATCCAGATCAAAAATGACGTTTCTTTCGATTGGCAGTCATCGTGTCATGTCGCCTTCAAATAGAGTACCTTATATTCCATCCAAGGGTTGGGTTATTAGTATGAATTAAGGATATGCACTTGTTATTCTAAGTTTTCTCTACCGATTGGTTATGCTTCTTGTCCCTATGGAGCCTCTGTCGATGCCTCCTATGTCATAGAGTAGTCCCAGTTTCCATATTAAGTCTATGCTACCTATGAATCTTCATCTGCCTTATGCTCTTGTTCGAAGGAAGTTTAGGCTGAGTTAACCATTCCTCAGTTATCTTGTCTTTGCATGTTGGCCATTCCCTATACATTTGTTACTGTTTCATGTTATTCCAAATTATCCAACGTTGTTGTGTTCCTCATGTTGGTTGATGGGGGATGCCTTAATGCCCTCCTTCTAGCGGATTCCATTCCATCGAATTCAGAACATCTATTCTGGAATAGGGATCTCAAGTCCATTGAGTTCCTTGAGACTTGAAGTCATCAATGGAAGGTTCTCTCGCCAACGACAGATTTGGGAATACATCAATGTCCCCTGATCGATGGACTCTCTCAAGTGTTCAACCTCAACAAATATATTCACACTTGTTTGTTTGCAGTCTGTACCTTGATTCCCATTATCATTATCGATGGGATATCCCACACTTGTTAAGGATATACATCAATGCCCGGTAATCAGACGATGGTCAATCATGTTTGAATGCAACACCTTTATTCATGTGATGGGACATGTACTAGTGGCGATTTGTGTCGAAGACCTCTGAGCTTGGTGGCATTCCATATATGCTACCTCCTTGATTGTGCTAGTATCTATGAGATTTAAGCTCTCATGAATAGATTCCAGTGTACCATTTGTGGTCTTCATTCAATATGGGGACCTTACATCACTATATATTGTACATGGTGACAACTCATGACATATGTCTATTATTCCTATTCATGGCCATTTTACTCTTATGTATCCTGGAATGCTATGTCTTTGCAGTCATATGTAGAGATCCATCATTATATTGTACTAATGAGTGGTTTTTTTTCCAGCTGGGTCTTCATTACTCCACTTATGTGGCTATGATAATGTATTTCGACCATCATGTACCCCTATGACCTCACACATTAGGGGGAATATGTTATAGCATTATTTTCCACACCTAATACATCATACTTGGATGGCCTATCCTTGTCCCAATGTAGACTCCTTTTACCCCTTTATGCTCACTATAACCCTCATGCTCCAGTGGAACCCCTTAAAAGACACTTTTATATATATACACAGGTCACAAGTTTACATCCCATGTATACACAGCTTGCACCACTGTCACCTAGGTACATCAAGAAATGTGCTCAAAAACAAAAAATAGTTTGATTTCCCCCCCACTGAGTAACAAAGGACTTGTCCCTTGGCCTTCCATATGCCGGGAAACGCTCCACTTCGACCCTTCAATTCCCATTGAAGGGATATATATTGAGCTACTATGAAGCATTAGAGGAGGAGAAACTGGAGAGAAAACACATTATAGTAGAACTGTGCCCTGTTCTTATGTAATTGATTTTGCAACCCTTTTCCCTTGAAACAACCATTATTGCTACTTCCCAAGCTTTCATTTATCTTTGTGAGCTTTCCTTTGTTTGGGCGATTGAAGCGATGGAGGCCCGGGTGGAGGGACTCAGTTTCTTGATTTCGACAAGGTGCTGACAAAGTTTTTCATATTTATCTCTATTCATATTAATAGAAATATCCATTTCTCTTCCATTGCATGTGTAATTGTAAATATTTTCTATTTATGTATGTAATTACTTTGATTATGTATTGGAATATATCATGCTATATTAAGTCCTAATACTTAACATATATCACACTTGTATATCTTGGTGTTGTTGAGATAAATGTGCAGGTACAAGTTTGATTGAAAGCTCAATGGGGATATACTTCAAACACCCAGAATAAGGTACACACCTTTGGTCCCTTAGTGTTAGTTTTTCTTATATGTTTGGCATGATTGGAAATGGATTTATTTATGGTGTCATCTTGTTTGTTGTGGTCCACCCCAAGCGATAGGATATATTGTCCATAACAAGGACCAAATTCATGTGATAGAGTGGGGAGACCATGAGGTATGTGGGGTGGTTACAAAGGTTACCCCCCACTACCAACATGGGAGCATGCCCTGACCACTTTCCAACTACTTAGCACATGGTTATTTGAAACTTCGGGTAAGTTGTTAAAAGTGGGTTTTTATTTGTTGTTTATATATATTTTCCCATGGTTACAACCATATAATATGGTCAATGCCTATTTTTATGGTGGATGTCCAATCACAACAAGATTTGAACCCATAATCTGACGAAAAAACTCGACGACATCCAACGAAATCTAATATTTTGTCGGATTTTACTTTTAAATTACGAATTTTGTCGGATTTCGACACAAAGCTTTGTCATATTTTCGACCTCCACACTTCCTTGGATTTTTGACCCTCCACCCCGTCGGATATTCGACACCTAATGTTGACAATTCGTCGAAATTTCGACCACTATCTTTGTCAAATTTTAGAACTCTGACATCGTCTTATATTCGACTCGAAACTTCAAATTTCATCAGATATGCGACGTTAATGGTTTTTTTTCCAATGGTAACTAGGTTAATACCATCGGTTATCCGATGAGAGTTCAATTTAAAAATATATAAATTCCAGAAACATTTCGACATGTTTGCTGTAGAAGCGATGGAAGATTTGTAGAAATTATTTTATTACTCGACGGACGGTCTGAGGAATTGTTTTATTCTTCGATAGACGGTTTGCAGAATTATTTTATTTTTCGACAGATTGTTTGCGAACATCATTTTATTCTTCAATTAGCGATTTGCGGAAATTATTTTATTCTTCGACAAACCACCGTTTGCAGAAATAGTGATATGTGGACTTTGATTTTTTAAGATTGTTGATGATATTCATTCAATATTTTCATGACAAAATGTCAAATAGCAATATTTTTTATCCAAATGAACAAAATCGACAATTTCTTGCTAGATTGTGGGATGCAACGAAAAGAAGGAGTGATGGGAAATGTTATTGTCCATGTAGTCAATGCAGGGGTTTTAATAGGAGAAGAATATTAATCACAACAGTCACAAAACATTGTAGGGAACATGGACACGCTGAGGGGAGAATGAATATCGTCCATTTGTAAGTTTAGCATTATAAAGTTTTTTATATTTTTTTGCTTTTGTAAATGTATGTATTATTTTAATATTTCTTATATTAATTTATAACTATTGATGTATTCATGTAATTATAAAGGAAATACATCCCATGTCATATCTTCCAGAGGAAGTGATTTTAGAACAAGTACCAGAGGAACATGGAGCTATGATTAAGGGAGAACAAGTTAATGATCCACCTATTGAATAAGATGATCATATTGATAACGTAGTTGAAGATGATGGTACAAATACATTGATCCATGATTCATTGAATGTTAGAATGGATGATGATGATGACGATGATCATGAAAATATTGATGAATTTGATGATGTTCACGATATACCTCTTCTTGAGAAGGCATACGAACCCCTTTATGAAGGCTCCAACACAAATATTCTCTTTTTTATATTGTTGTTCACACGGATGTTAAGGTATGTAAAATAATCCATCACATATATATGATCGTGATAAAGGCTATCTTTGTTCCTCTAATAATTTCATTGTTAATTCATAATTCAAATTAATACGGATGAAATGTGTTTCGTTAATATTATTTATATATTATATTAACTCTATTTTAATTTTAATTTGATGTAGCTTGATAGCTGAATTTTTGTTACCACCATCAAATATTTTACCTCACACATATCAAAATTTATCTACCATCATGAAAGAGATTGGAATGCATTATGAAGCAATTCATGCATGCCTCGGTGACCATGTTATATATTATAATTAGCATGAGCTTGCAACAGAATGTCTAGAATGTCATATAAGTAGATATCGAACAGATCAAGTAACAAAAAATGTGCCTCCCAAGGTTCTTCGTTATATTCCCATCATTCCACGCTTGCAACGTCTGTTCAGGTGCAAAAATATAGCGCAATTTATGGATTACCATGCAAGGAATATAAGTCAATATGGCGTTATTCAAATGCCTGCAAATGGTTTTGCATTTAGAGATGTGGAGGAAAAGTGGACTCACTTTAAAGAAGAACCCTGCAATCTTAGGATTTCTTTGGCAGTAGATGGTGTTAACCCATTTTCAGAGATGAGAACTGTTTAGATGGTGTGGCCTATTTTTTTCTCAACAATAACATTCCTCCATGGTTTTCAATAAAGAGGGAGCACATAATGTGGTCAATGATCATCCAGGTATATTGTGTCTACAACTGTTTTATTTTTAATGTAATCGTGGCATCTCATTTGTCATATTTTTTTTCATAATGTCATATATATATATATATATATATTATTTTACTCTTGTGGATGGTTTATATAGTTCTCATAATTATATATTTTATATGTACTTCAAATCAATCAGGTAAGTTCCAAGTTAAAGATATGAATGTATATATCAAACCTCTTATAGACGCGCAATTAAAGTTATGGAATGGCATCAGTATGTATGACGTTTCTAGACCAATATGAAAAAGATAATTTCAATTCCATGCAATGCTTATATGGACAATACACGACGCCCAGAGTTAACCCATTTTTTTGGTTTGTATTTTTAATTTCCACTTTAATTGCATTTAATTTTATCAACTAGTTAATATAGTACTATGAACACATGTTTTTATAAATATTCCATTCATTTTATATATAATTATAATTGACATATATATTCCATATTATCTGTAGGTATTTAGACAAAGGGAAAATTTGCATGTCCAGTTTGTGGTCCTAAGATCAAATCTCATTGCTCAAAAATCTTAATAAAATAGGTGTTTGATGAGTATAGGAACTTCCTCTCTAAGAATCACATGTATCGAACAACCGAAAAAAACCTATTCAATGGGAAGCAAGAGATTGTATTAAAACCACAGAGAATGACACCACACCTATGGAAGTTGCAATATAATAGAAATCGTCAAGCTAGTACGCATGGATCATTGTATATAAATTGTTATGTATTATTTTTATTGTGTGTTGTTTACTGTAGTGGCCATTTATTTCTGTAATTTATTTATAAACTACAATTCATGATGTCTGTCGTGATCATGAAGGCATTAATGATATTTCACGAGGAATGAAAAGTTATCCTAAACAATTTAGCAGGTTTCCCTACTATGAGCACCTACAAATTGCTCATTTGTTTCATACAATGCATATCGTAAAGAATGTGACTGAAACATTATGGCGAATATTGGATCTAAGGATCGATAAATAAAAAATTGTCAAAATTTGAAAAGACATTCAAGAAGGAAACCATGCAATGAAATATGTCATTCAATTTCATAGCAATAGAGACCAAATTAATATAAACTCACTTCCATGGATGTTAACAGAGCAACAAAGTTGTCATGTCCCCAACCCTCTACTTGGCGGAGAGGATGCGACTAACATCTACTAACCCGGGCAATCTAAGCCCCATGAGAATAATATATAAAAATGCATTGAACTTGAAACATACACAAATGAATAAATTTTTAACATATAACGGAAGAAAAATCATTCATTCAAGAATTCATCATGTCGATAGTAATTCATAAAACAATTACAGTTGCGAAAAATAAAATATAAGAGAATACTTATCTTTGAAAGAAGATTGTACTACAACCAGCTATGTCGCTGCAATGTTCCACCCAACCATAGACCAGTGTGTTATTTAATCTCTCAACAACACTACCACCCCCGAGTTGGGCATGATTTTCCCCAAGAAATAAGGAACACTAGCAGACTTCACCCATAACCAACGATACAATAAAATTCAGTCAAGCCAACACATTTGGGTTTATCAGACTTGCATAGGAAGTGGTTTACACTTAGCCAAATTCACCTGAGACACAACCAAGCCAACACATGGGTTTATCGGGCTACCAGCCAAGCCATCCTTCTAGTTGGGTTTATCAAGCCGCCAAGGAGGTGGAAAGACTGGCTGCTAATCTAGTGAGCTCAACCCCAGAGCTATGAACACCCACACCGGATCTAGCCTGAATTCTAAACAATTACACACCCAACACAAGGAAACATTCCCTTCTATGCTACACAGTCCCTCAGGACATGCCTTCCCTTCCAGTGCTATTCAAGGTATGCAAAGAAGAAAACCAGCCTTCTATATTGGTCTGCGAGGTTCCTTCACATACTAGGTTTATCAAGCAAGTCTAGACTCCATTTCCATTCCTCAAATCATTTCAGATGCCAAACAAGGATGTACACATAGTTATCTCGATACTGGGATTAACAAAATGTAGTAGACGCTAGGGATTACATACACACACAGTAATTACGAATTCTAAGCATTTTTAGAGCCAGACCAACTACTGCATTTACAGAGACCAACCCGTTGCTGGTCATCCAATTGAAAAGACACCAAATACATTTTGGGAAATCGTATTCAAGGAAAAAAAACTAGTAGACAAGAAAAATCATGAAAGGAAACAAATTGCCGAACAGGAGGAAATCGTAATTGAAAGAAAAAACCAAAAACACAGAACTAGAGAGAATTGTCCAGGGTTCAGGCACAGAGTGGTTTTTGCTTGCTTGTTGCCACGTGAATGCCCCAATTGGGTTTCCAAAAAAACATTTCCATTCCAAATCATGAAGGAAGGTGAAACGTTGTTGCATGAGGGAAAAGTGGACGCTTTCTTCAAGAAATTAAAAAAAAATGTTTTTTCCAGAAATGGTGTTCTTCCCATTTCAAATTTCTACCCACTCTTCCAATCCCCCTCTATCCTTAGGAAAAATCATGCCCCATCTCATTTGGTTGCGTTGACATAGTTGGCTATAGGTTTTTAATTAAAAGTTGCAAATTTAACATAATGTCCAGCTCTTTTAATGTTTAGCTAGCATAAAATACCACGGGCTCAACCTTAATTGCCAAAACATAAACACTAAATCAATGGTGGGGATTTTTCCTCCCTCCACACCCCAATTATTTACATCATATTATTTAAATGAAAACAGGGTCAAAACTGGGGTGTTACATTCCCCTCCCCCTTCAACAACACTATCCTCAGTGCTTTACAATATTGAACAAAAATGCTTGCTGGTACTTCCCTCAACAATCCATAGATTCGAACAAAAATGGATGTGCTAAGTGCATGGTATCCTCTATCTCCCACATAGATTCTTCAGGACCATAGTCCTCCCATTGCACCTTCACTTGTCCTATTGCTCGGTTCTGAAGCATTGTGACCTTCCTGGAGAGGATACGCATAGGCTCGATTTGGAAATCTCCCTCTAGTTCCACCTGTATCACATCCGAATTTATTACATAGTTAGGATCATGCACATATTTTTTAATCAAAGAAACATGAAAAACATTATGAGCTCTAGTGCTAGAAGGAAATGCAAGTCTATGTGCAACTGGTCCTATTCTTTCAAGCACTTCAAATGACCCACAATATCTAGGTGACAACTTGACACAACTTCCAAGATTCAAGGAACTCTTCTTTGCCTTCATTGTGAGGTAAACATGATCCCCAACACTGAACTCTCTATTCACCCTATGCTTATCTGCATAACTTTTCTGTCTATCTTGGGATGCCTTCAAATTTTTCCTGATCTTTACAACTTCTTGCTCCATCTCCTTGATTAATTATGGACCAAGCACAACCCTGTTCACTGTATTATCCCAAGTCACTGGTTTCCTATACCTTCTACCATACAAAGCTTCATATGGAATCATCCCCAAGGATGCTTGTTGTCCATTGTTATAAGTAAACTCTACCAGGTGTAAATAATCTTTCCACTTGGTACGTTTGTCCATCACATACATGCAGAGCATGTATTCCAACACCTGGTTAACTCTCTCGTTCTTTCCATCGATCTAACGATGGTAGGCCGTGATGAAATTCAACTTTGTGGAACAAATCCACAAACATCCCCTTCCAAAAATTGGAAGTGAACTTTGTTGAGATTACAACATCGGGAGTCATTCTCCAGTCTTGTAATATCAATACAGTAGGCTTGTGTAGTCCTACGAATATCCTCATATGATTGAGGTGGTGATGTTGGAAATTCTTGTGAGTAATATCAAGACAATAGGCTTGTGTAGTCCTATGAATATCCTCATATGATTGAGGTGGACAGTAGGCTTGTGTAGTCCTACAAATATCCTCATATGATTGAGGTGGTGATACAGTAGGCTTGTGTAGTTCTACGAATATCCTCATATGATTGAGGTGGACAGTAGGCTTGTGTAGTCCTACGAATATCCTCATGTTGTGAGGTGGTGTACTTTTCTATGCAAAGTAGATACACTATGTGATGTATGGCTAGTCATGGTCAACAGGTGCTACAAGTCTCCTTTAGGGATTAGCTACCCCTAGAGTGATTTACTTTAGCATGTGACTATATGACCCGGGGCAATACATAGGATCATAGGTTTGGAAACGATCTTATGAGTATGATATGATAAAGATGATTAATTAATGAAAATACACATGGACCATGAAGAGATATTTAATATAAGCACAGAGAAAGAGAAAGAACTCAAATTGCATATGTTGCCACCAAGTAAACTCGAATTGCTTAGATATCAGTTGATTATTAGTTATGGTAAACACGTTCAGTTAATTAAGGAATCAACTCCTTAATTTATGCAAGTGATTGTTCGAAATAAACACTAATGGAGAAGCACTAGTTCTGTTTGGTTACATTTAGTTTCTGTTCAGTTATATTCAATTCTGTTTAGTTACATTCAATTCTGTTCAGTTACATTCAGTTCAACTTAGTTAGAGTTAGTTAATTAATGGAAGGCATATATCTTCATGTGAAAGATAATTATGGAGTGCCATCTTGATATCAGATCAGTATGGGGTGCATGACTAAAGATGGATTAGTGTTATAAGTGTTAGCAAGTTGTTTCTACATGCAACCATTCTATTTTTTTTGTAAAACCTAATTTTACTTGTTATTAAAGTGCTATGCACTTGGAAAGTTAGATACAGTGTTCCATTCGATCTCTACTCTCTGGTGCTCTCAGTGAAAGCAATATGCTATTGTGTTTTAATCATTCTCTACTACTAATCTATCATACTCTAAGATCGTTTGCTGGGTTTTTTATCCTTTGAATCAGTAGAGGGTTTTCCCAGGGTATATCATGTGTTCTATGGTTTGATTTATGTATTTGGATGATTGATGAGATTTATATGCACTATTATTATGGATTAAAGTTTTAAAGTTAAATTTTCTTGATAATTTTCTCAATCACTAACAAACTTGATATCTCTATTAGAGACTATTGCCTTAGGCAATCCATGTAGTTTGAAAATCTCCTTCATGAATATCTTTGCAATGTCATCAATGTTATGCGTAGACTTAACCGGTATAAAATGTGTTTCCTTTGTCAACTTGTCCACCACAACCATGATGGAATCGTTTTGTCTCCAAGTCATCGGCAATCCTGTAATAAAATCCATGGAAATAACTTCTTCCCATTTCCATTCTGGAACTGGCAAAGGCTACAAAAAACCTGTTGGATGTTGATGTCCAACCTTCACTTACTGACACTTCATGCACCTTGAAATATATTCAGCCATGTATTTTTTCATCCTAGCCAAAAGTACTGCTTTCTAGCTGTAACAATCGTCTTCTGATATCCCGGTTGACTGAACTATGGAGCTTGATGGATCTCATCTATAACAACCCTCCTCAATTCTGCTACATTTGGAATATAAATTCCATTCTTATAGGTAAGAAGTTCATCTTCTTCCAATTTATATCCCTCATACTTCTTTTCAAGGCTTTGCTGCTGCAACTTGTCCTTGAGATGTGCATACAATTCATCTTCAACAACATGATTAGCAATTTGTTGCCTCAAATATGATTGGAAAATACTAGTGGATTCCACATGCATTTCCTGCACCTTCCTGCTGAGTGCATCAACTACCTTATTCTCTTTTCCTTTTATGTGCTTGATTTAAAAATCAAACTCACATAAAAACTCCAACCATCTCGCTTGCATAGCATTCAGAGTAGGCTGATCAAACACATACTTTAGACCACAATCGTATGTTCTTAGCTCAATTCTTCTTCCCATCAAGTAATGTCTCCACATCTTGAGAGCATGTTGTTATCATCAGATCTGCTCCAACAAATTTCAGTTTCTGGCAGCAGAGTTTCGAATGAACCTATAATGAATCTCGGTGGACAGAGAGGTTCAAAAAAATCTGGTAAATCTTATGAGGATTGGGTAATGGACAGTTGGGGTATTGGTAAGGACCATGCAAAATGGTCACCAGCTGCAACAGTTAATTTTATATATGAGCCTGATATTTACATTAATGAAAATATGATGGAGACTTTAACTCTTGATGAAAAGCGAGAGTGGATTGAGAGCTGTCCTACGAAAGTTTTTGATATTAATCCAGATACACAACAGGTGTTTGTGTATGATGTTGAAGCATACTCCTATGATGATGAGGTCATCAAGAAAGCTGAGGCAATGGGAGAGCTAGGATTTGTGAGCATTAATGCCAAAGATGATAGTTTTATATTCACTGTTGAAACTACAGGAGCACTCAAAGCTTCCTTTTTAATGCTATTGATGTCCTTAAACATAAACTTGAAATAGTTAGACTATCACCAGAAACTGAAGAAGATGATGCACAATTTATTGATTTAGAGCAGCACATGTAAGAGAAGGTGGAAGAGATTTTGACTTGTCTGTCATGTCTGCAAAATGCCAAGCTTTGAAGGAAGATTTACAAAGAGGGATTATTGATGGCAAATACATTAGTGTCTCATTTGATGACTTCCTGTATTACCTAAGTGAGAACACAAAGAGTGTGCTGATTGCATCGACCTTTATACATTTGAAGCACAAAGATTTCACAAAATATGCAATGGAGCTACTTACTGTA
>LPNX010578390.1:365232-375569 GCA_001517045.1 Pseudotsuga menziesii
CGTCGATATCTTGTTATACCTGCGCACGCAGAAGTTTCAACCCACAGTCACTAGAAACGGACGTCGCCGTATCCGTCACCATGCATCTCGCTACCTCCTCATTGGAGATGTCCTTTACCGGCGAGGAGTCGACACAATTCTTCGTCGTTGCCTTACACACGAGGAAGCTGAACAAGTCCTTAATGATTGTCATAGCGGTGCCTGCGGCGGCCATTTCTCAGGGATGGCCACTGCCCAAAAGGTCGTCTGCGCCGGATATTTCTGGCCCACACTCTTCACCGACTGCATCAATGCGGTCAAGCATTGTCATAATTGCCAACTCTTTTCCCCTAAAGCTCGGACGCCACCTGCTCCGTTACACCCAGTAGTCACGGTTGGTCCCTTTTGTAAGTGGGCCATTGACTTCATGGAGTGTAGACCCACATCAGCGAACGGCCATAAGTACATCATTGTCGCCATCGATTATTTCACCAAATGGGCTGTGCAGCCAAAAATCGCAGTCCGAACCGCGGCTGTGCAGCCAACAGTCGCGGTCCAAACCGCGACTGTGCAGCCTACAGTCACGGTCCAAACCGCGACTGTGCAGCCTACAGTTGCGGTCCAAACCGCGGCTATGCAGCCTACAGTCGCGGTCCAAACTGCGGCTGTGCAGCCCGACAGTCGCGGTCTACACCGCGGCTATCCCGGTCAAAACCCGCGGTCCACCCTTGTGGACCGTACAAAGACCCCCCCGGGACCCACAACCCTCCCCCCAGCCCAAAAAGAAAACAGGTATGAGTTCAAAGGAATACCTGGCTCTCCCGAATCTCAAAACTGCCGGTCAGATCGTCCAGAAATTCCACGTAAGCTCTGCTACACTCTGATCGTCTGCGAAATGGAATAGTACAAATGACGTGTCATATTGGGCCCACTTCCTATTTATAGCCCGTTGACCCTTTCCTTGTTTGACCATTTCGAACCCATACAGAGTCCGTTTTCCGAACCGTTTCCACCATTGGAACCAGCACGACGAGACCTCCACAATGGTCCCCTCGTTGCATATTTTTGACGACATCATTTTTTACCCATTTTTTAGACCCTCATAGTCGCCTCGGCTATGCGCGCCACATCGGCCGCAGTATGATCGTTCCACACTTTTTACATGAGCCATTTACTCCAGTCATACTGCAAAGGTCTCGTTATTTTGCCACCATCCATCCACCCCGCAAGGAGGCCCACCAGTGTCCCCCCCCCCACCATCCGTTCTGATCATCATAAATGTCCCCTAATTGAACACTTCCTCCTTGCCTGACCCTTCCAACAATACAAAGTCTTCTTATTTGCTTTCATACTCCTTAAATATGAAAGCAACCACGAGCATTAACTGTCATGGGCTCGCAAAATCCACATGACAGTACCATTTCATTCAATACAGAGTCTTCTTATTTGCTTTCAGACTCCTTAAATATGAAAGCAACCATGAGCATTAACTGTCATGGGCTCGCAAAATCCACATGACAGTACCATTCCATCATTACAGAGTCTTCTTATTTGCTTCCAGACTCCGTAAAATTGAAAGCAACCACGAGCATGAACTGTCCTGGGCTCGTAAAATCCACTGGACAGTACCATTTCATATCCACATTCCTTCAAGGTCCCTAACCTATGAAGCTCTACCCCTGCGCCTTTTGGCGCTCTGATCGATCATCTCGGCAGCACCCCCAATCAGGTCGCCTTTGTTCAGAGTATTCTGCAGTCTCCTACCATTCTGACCACAGCTTGAGTCTCCCTCAGCCCATTCACCCTCAGATGCTATACCGATATGATTCCTTACCCCTAGTCAGTTTCATATGCTGCCCGATCATCCCCGCCATCATACTCTGAACAAAGGAAGTTTGAGTCCACCTACTCTACTTGCCCAGTTATTCCCCCCAGTTTCTCACTCATGACATCAGCACTATCACCTTTCGGCTTTGCACCTCGCGCTCCTGTCAAGGACACATAATTGCCTTAATAGTTGCAGGTCTCCCTATGTCGACGACAGCCCCTCTATTCCGGAGGATAGACCCAGAGGCCCTGCGCCTTGGACCCATCACCATCTGTGGTGAGTGCCTACGGACCATTTTGAGAGGAGTCATCATTGCCTCTCCGAATGGTTGTTTCTCACATGCTCGACTTCAGTACCTTATTCGCATCGTTGAGAATCGCGCAGGATTTATATCATTTCCGTTGTTTGTCGAAGACCCCGGATTTCCCCCGACTCTAGCACATTGGTGAGTCACGTCGGAACACCCAGTTATATGTTCCCGTGGATGTCTGGGCTGCGTTGGCGATTGTATTCGGAAGCCATCCCATTATATGCTTCCTTGAGTACCCAGTTCAGTTCTAGTTCAGTGCACCATTGTGAGCATGATCCTGGCCACTCTGATTCAGCAGCTCACCAGTGCTTTTGGTACCACATTCAGTAGCACTGTTGCCATTCCAGTGTTTCAGTTGTTCCGCTCAGACATAGTCAGCTCAGCAGTATGTTCCAGATTTGTGTCCCCTCTGGACACTTATGATATATACAGCAGTTCCTATGTATCCTACAGGTCCCTCTTTTCGGGGCTCACAGTTATTTTTTATGTATCTTGATACGAGCATGGGTATGCCCGCCTCGTCTATCTATTGAGATCTTTCCTCATCCAGTATTTGAGGACCATTTATATTGCTATGTTATATTCTGATACGAGCATGGGAATGCCCGTCTCGTCCATATTATCAGATGATCCCTCATCCATTATTGAGGTTATGTACTTTTCAGTCCTTGCAGGTGGTTCGAGATCGGTGTCCCGGACTTCAGCTGTTTCCTTCTCTTCTCCATCCCCACAAGACAAACCAAATATGACTCATGATGTCCATAGGCCATACGATGAGCTCCTGCCCTCGCACATCAGGGGGCAATCTGTTAACACCCAAAAATGGTTAACTACCTCATCTACCCCATTTCATGGCTCATTCGTCCATTTGCCTACCATATTTCCCTGAAAATCCCACTAAAATGCCTCCAAAAGGCCATAAAACCATCTTAAAAGGCTCCAAAAGGCCTAAAATGCCTCCAAAAGGCCAAAAAACCCCTTTTTCCTCCAAAAAGTCCAAAATTCCTCTAAAAATAGCAAAATCCCCTAAAGGGAAGAAAAAATATAAAATAATGAGGAAAAGGAGGAAAAAACCCTCAACAAGCTGCCCTAAACCACATGGTTTCCAAAACCATGGGCCAGCACTCCACCACTAAAAAACTATAAATAAGTGGTGGAGACCCCTCATTCCACATCCACAGTCATAAGCACCCTTACTCTGCCAAAACATCTCGTGAAACCCTAGCTTACCATCAAGCTATTTTCACCATTGAAACCCCTTTTGGCCTATTTTCCACCATCGGAGAAGGAGAAGGAGCAGCTTGGAGCTCGGAGCCACCGACATCGGATCAGCTCAACGGACTCCACCAACCTCCTCATTGGAGGTAATATTAATCAAAAAATTACCATTATACATTGCTTTACTGTTCTTGCTTCACGTTCTTTACTTTTACTGCTTTAGCTTAGTTTTCATTTCAGTCTCTTTTATTTACATTATTGAACTGCTACTGAGGATTCCAGATTCCTTAGTAGGTGCTCATCAGCACAAGCTAGGGTGAAAACCCTAGCTACAGCTACCAGACCAGAGTTGTTCCCATGCTCTGATGTTATGAGATGGATTCTGCCCCACACAAACAGCAACACAATGATTATAGGAAATGTCGAAGGTCAAGGCTATGCTGCATTTAGCCCAGGATATGTGGCGCTGGCTTACCACCTTCCAGAGCCTCAAGTCTTCCTATCAAATGATTGGTTGGATAACCTTAGGATGGATTTAGTGGAAACTCTGAAGAGAATGCTCTTACCAGGAAAGCTCTATCGACACAGAGCAACCGAGGATTATGATACAGCGAGCTTAAGAGCTCCTTACAGATTTGTAGCTCTAATGCTAAACAGGATCTTTGGTAGGGCCAGTGGCAGACTCTTCAAATTTGAATGGGTCCCCATTATGTTCCATGTGGCGACCCAAGGAACAGTCTTCAACTGGGCCAGCCTAGTATCAAGTAGTCTCTCTTCTTGCGTAGCTGCAGCCTTGGGAGGAGGAGAAGCCCGAAAAAAATCTGAATTTTATATGAGTTCCATTTTGATAGACTGCATACTATGCAGCCAGCCTTTCCCCGGTCTCAAGTGTGCCTGGGATAGGGAAAGAATGCCCATATATGCAGCTTACAAACCTCTGTGGGCTCATCAGTACCACAGTTATTACAGAGAAGTATGTGAGCATTTCATTATGCCACTATACAAGCTTATCTTCCAGAAGGAATGTGACTGCATGTCGGAAGATGCTATGCAGGTAATAGAGGAATATGGAGATTATTTCTTGACAGACAATGGTATGTACCTTAGAATGTATGGATGCTCAAAGACACCTTATCTGCTGCCAAAGTATGCAACGGATTATGTAATCCATAAAGAGGCGGTTAGACAGGTGTTCATTGACGGAGTTGGTCATTTCCTGTTCCAGCATAAGAAGGCTGCGTATCCCCCTTTACCTTTCAAGTTAGGTAGCTGCAGATTCGCCAATGTGAAGCAAGCTGCCGAATTTATAGAGGAACTAGGGAAGTTCCATTTTGGGGAGATGCCTTTCCGGCACAATGAAACTCAAAGTAAAGTGGTTGAGCACTGCAAGAATCATAAAGTGTTCTATGAATATACCCATCATTATGATAAGGAGGAATCTGTTTTTTGGAGGGCTCCAAACATGACGGCACTCAGCAGAAGGTTCAAACCAAAGTGCCCCACCAAAGGTGGAAAAGGGGGAGAGCAAGCCAAAGCTGAGCAAGCCAGAGCTGAAGAAGAGGCCAAGAAAAGACAGGAAGAGGCCCAAAAGCTAGAACAGGAAGTTGCAGAATGGCTGCAGAAAGGAGAAGAAGAAAAGAAGAAAGCTGCCCAAGAAGCAGCAGAGAAAGCTCAAGAAGCAGCCAAAGAGGCTGAAGAAGCAGCTAGACTGGCAGCCGAAGAAGCAAAAAGAAAGCTGGATGAAGAGATTCAAAAGCAAGAAGCTGAGAAAATAAAGTTAATACAACAGTCAGCTTCCGAAACTCCAGCAGGGCAGACACAGGAAGAGGAAAACCCAGAAGTACAAGTCCTTCAAGTACCTGCTGCTAGCACCCTGGTGACCCCTACGCTTCAACTGATACCTTTCACTTAGAAAAAAGGAGAGGAAGTCCCCGACTTCAGCACTGTTTATTATGACAGGGCCACCAAAATGATAATGAGGAGGATGGAAAAGAAGGTGGAAGCGAAATATCTATCAGGGAAGATGGTCACAGATACCGCTCTCATGCTAGGAACGGACAAGGATCCTAGGTTCACGATAAGGGCCAGGGCTGCCATGATTGATGCCTCCGAGGACAACATAAACAGGGTAATGATTGAATTAGAATCAGCTAAGAAGACCACTGCTCAACTAAAGGACACACTGAGGCAAGAAAGGGGAGAGGGTAGCATACTTAAAAGGAAGTATGAACACGTGCTAAAGGAAATGGAATCCACAAAGGGTGAAATCCATGCCCTCTAGGTAGAGGTGCAGGCCAAGGAAATGGCACAAGAGGCTCTAGAGAATGCGCAACAGGAAGTTCAAGATCTCAAGAGTGAAAAGGAACGGTTGAGGGAAAAAGTGGAAGACCTAGAGGCGCAGCAGTCCATTATCTATGAGTCCAATACTGCATACACCCAAGAACTAAAAGAGCAGCTGGCTTCTCTGACTGCTGAGCTGGAGACAGCAAAGGAACAGCAAGTCGATCTGCAGCCGCTTAAAGAATATATCCTAGCGCAAAAGGCTAAAATGCTGCAGCTGCAGACTGCTTTGGAAGAAGAAAGATGCAAAGTTCTTCAGATGGACAGCAGGTTGGAGGAGATCATAGAAACTTCCTCCTATTTCGTAGACAGGTCCCAAGATGTTCTTGAGGTCTTGAACGCCAGAATGGCAACCAGAAGATGATGCTGAGATCCCAGCAGAGCTATCAGTCAAAGATCATCAAAATCTCAGGAAAGATCACAACCTGGTAGAGTTTTCCATCAGCACTGCTGAAGACTTTAAGAAGACTGTTAAGAGGACACAAGGAGCATACTCGGAGTATTTTAAAAGGTTTCTCAATGCTTACAACCGCTGCCAAACAGAGGCTGAGCTCAGATTTGAAGAGTTCCCAGATCATGAGGCCTTTTTGGAAGTATTGCAGAAAAGACATCAAGAGGCGGAGGCCAGGACGCAGCAGATTCAATCCATTGATGCCATGGTACTGAAGAACGAAGTGGGCCACGCAGCCATTAGCATACACATTCTAGAAGACCAGCTTTGGTTGAGCCCAGCAAGGATTGAGGCCATCAGGAACCAGGTCAACAAGTTTTAGATTAACATCCAGTTCCTAGAGCCATGCGCTTTTGAGGGCCTCGCTGGTGAAGCAGCAGCGTGGAAAAAATTCTTTGAAAACCAAGCAGGATACTCCTCATAGAGGACCAGTCAACTTTTATTAATGTAATATTTTTTGTAAAAGTTATGAGAAATGAAGCGTTGGGAAAGCAAAAGGTTGGGAATCCCAAAGGTCACTTTGGGCAGCCCAACCATTTTGATTTTTTGTATAAAAGTAGGAAATGTAGAGAAGAAAAGGGCTTTTTTCCCCAGAAAGACTGGATGATGTATTGTAAGAAGAACTATTTCCTTTTGCAATAAAGATGTACAGTTTTTGTGTGAAAGAAGATCGGTGGAATTTCTAATGTTTTGCCATGGATAGTTGAAAGATGAACTACTTTGTTTTTCAGCACTGTGTCCATGAATCGTGAGATCGTTCTAACTCATGACCTATGTCTTGTTTAAATGATTTCTGATTTATTTTATGGAATAACCACCATGAGTAATGCACACTTCTCATGAAACAAGTAGCTACCTGGTTGTGAAATATCTTTAATTGTTCATGCATGTAAAAGTTAATGTCAGCTATCTGTAATTGCTTTTATTATGTGTGCACATCCGCATTACTCATTTATGTTAATTACAAGTTGGCTTCCCGGGAATAGGATAGATAGGTAAATAGGTAGGCATATAGATAAGTAGTAATTTTATCTCATTCCTGTATGTGTGATTCAGATGCATGGCGATCCTAAGACGAGAGGTAAGAACCTGAGCATCACATTGTGAATGCTCTTTGCATCTTTCACCACCCTGCATGTTTAGTTATATTCTTGCAGATCATTCTTAAGTCAAAAAATACAAATTTCGGTGGACCGGGCCGCAACCGGTAAACCCTTGTTGTTACTTTGACCTACGGTAGCCGGACCATAAAACCGGACAGATTCCCGATACCAAACAGTCAACGGGCTAGTTGGGAACATTGATTGGGGAGAATCCATTACTGTTGCCGCCTGCAAATTTCCAGGCCTCAACAGTTTTGGCGCTAGAAGGAGGGCCACCAGTAAAGGCTGGCCGAAGAATGTATTTTCCCAAGACTATCCTACCAGCAGATGTTTGAAGCTTTCAACCTAACTCAAGTGTTTGCAGTTTCCAGTACTATCCTTGAAGGACTATTTTTCCCAGCATCACATTCGTTCACCATTGCTTATGGCTAGTAATCAACCCAATCCTGTGCCTGCATGGAGAGCTAGGTCACCTCTGAACCTAACTCCTCCTTTGCATAACCTTCCTCAAGATTTTGACAATCTCTTGCCCAAGTTTGACCCTATGGAAAATATCGATGTAGATGATCACCTTCAAAGCTTCTACCTAGCATTAGAAGGGCTAAGGGCTAGGGAGTATGAAGATGTGGTTTGTAGACTTTTTCCGCGCACTCTGAAAGGAGCAGCAACATCTTGGTACTTTGGTCTTCCTGCAAACTCCATTCCAGATTGGGACACCTTTGAAAGGGTGTTCAGAAGTAGATATATAACTCATAAGACACATGCCTCATTGATGAAAGGGCTTGGTTTGTTAAGAAAAGAGAAGACTGAAAAGGTACAGAGTTTCACTCAGATATTTTCATTGTACTTAAAAAATTTTGCTGCTATGGACAGACCTTCAGACAAAGTTTTAATTGAGTATTATACCTCAGCCCTAGGTCCTCAGCTGGCCATGTTTACCAAAATGAAAATTAAGCCTACATTGGTGGAAACTTATGAGGAGGCCGAAAGAGTAGAGGCGGAAAGTGAGAGTATAGAGGATTACCCTGATTCATGCGAGGAGAAGACCACTGTAAGAAGAAGCTCACTGCCGTTTAAATCTAGAGAGGATCAACCACATGATTATCATGAGATGATGAAAGTGCTTCAGAAAATGTCCAACCGGATTGTAGATCTGGAAAAGAAGAGGGACATTCAGAAAACCAATAAGCCACACTATCCGAAAAGGGAAGATAACAACCAATGGCAAGTCCCACCTCCTGATTTGGCATCAATAAACATAACAGAAATAGGAGGGGATAATTTCTGTACCTTTCATCAACAACCTCACTCTGAGAAGAAGTGTCCTCAACGGTTACATTCAATGACATTGGTGATGAATAAGTTGTTGGATCCAGAATTGACTAAGGACAGTGGTGAGGAAGAAAAGGAGAAACAGATCATAAGCAAACCAGAGGATGATACTATGTTCTCATGGAATGGCATTTCACTGTTTAACATTGAAGGTGACACTCCTAAATCCAAATGCACAACCATAACTAGAAGGGACAAAGTTTCCACCAGCCAAGACAATACAATGATTCCTAAGGTTAACAGTTTGCAGGAGAATGTTAATAAACTGGATGAGGGAAAAGCACATCAGAACAACACCCTCAACCAGAGGACGGAACCAACCACTAAGACTGTCTATCCTGTAGAAGAAAAGATAGGGATCAGTGGGGAGAACTCTAATGAAGCTCAAGAGCTAGCGAAGGATATACCTATTCAAAACCAACTAGGAGAAGAAGACCCAAAACCAGGTTGGAAAGAAAACTTTGACACCCCTCCTTTTCTTTTGACTCTAGAGGTGCTAAATTACAATGTGCATAATTGCTTAGTAGATTCTGGAGCAGCAGTAAATGTGATGCCCCTTGAGATTTGTAAAAGGATTAATGGACAGCTAGAGTCCACCCCTCGTGAAGTGACGCAATTAGATCGCACAGGAGTCAAGGTGGTAGGTGAGATGAAGAATGTCCTCATTCGTTTGGCTGCGAACAACAAAATATGTCAATTTATTGACATAATGGTGGCTGATATACCGAGGGGATATGGGCTAATTCTCAACCGAGATTGGACTGCCAGGCTGAAAGGATATTTTGCTTCAGATTGGTCTCATCTTTGGTTGCCTCTCAAGGGTACCCAAATCCATATAAAATTTTTGAGAGAACCGTATATGAAGTATACTGTCACTTAGTTAGGAGAAGCCAATGAGTCTGCTGATTCTATCCTGGGAAACTATCTCACTAAGCTTAAGCTAGACCATCATACCTCAAAAAGTGCCAGTCCTATGACGAGCATTCAGCCTGAGCTCCTTCAACCCCCTCAGGCTGAAAGAAATGACGTTAGGATCGTAGATATGGGTTCCATTTCAATAACAACACAGTTGGACCATGGTTAGGCAATCCATGTCTAAATCCAGCTCATTCCTTTGTTTTATTTATAATTTTTTCAGGAATGGGCAAGATTTTTGTTTCTTTTGTACATAAATAAATGGCTTTGTCGTTTATGTTCTTTTCTTATTTCAGTACTTTGAGGTTTCTTTCTTTTGATTACTTGCTTTGCTGCTGTTTTCTTTATGGTACTTTGCTAGTTTTCCTTTTGATTTTGAATAAGAGGTAAACTTTTGGTTGCAATGGAAACATCAGGGTTCTTTATTAACTAAAATCTTGACTGAAAGACTATGTTTTAAAATACGAGTGTCTTCTAGTAACCGTGTTCCTAACTGGCATGCATTTATTGAAGTCTCACTTAACCCCTGTAAATAACTCAGAAGTAGAAAAGATCTGAAGTACTATTTCGAGGCTCCATCTATTTCACATCTTAAATACCCAAGGGAGTGACAGCAAAAGACCCACGGAAAGGAAGCAGAGTGGAACAGTTTATCATATATAAATGATCCCAAGCCATAAATTAAGAAAATGCCAAAAGATATTAAGAGTCAAAGCTCCTAAAAGAAACAAGACATATCAAAGCAAAGCTCGAAAATCATTAATATCAAAGCATAAAGTACCAAATGGCCACAAGATCCTCTCCGTCCGTGAATTGTAGTATGAAATATATCATTCACACAAAAGGACACTATGGGATAGA